>VYZW01042713.1:269-30732 GCA_013401315.1 Balaeniceps rex | reverse complement strand
GCTCACGCCGGGAGAGCCGGGGAGAGGGAAGCGCATCCCCCGACGGCAGGTATTATTCATCCCAAAAGAGAGCCTGGCTACTGTTTGACTTACAAGCATGACTAAAAGGCAAATACCCAAGGAATTCCACTTTCCCCCTTGGGGTCCCTCTTAAAAGGCGCAGGCATGACAAAGGACCTGCTAGGTTAGGAAACAGAAGTCCCCTTTGCTTGTAAACCGACACCAAATTACAAAGTATGATCCTGCGGGCCGCTGGAGTAAATTACAAAACAGTTCGCCTCCTGTTTACTTTATCCACAGGGAACTGTGAAACCCAGCCATGATTTTAAAGCCTGTTTGTATAACTTTCTTCTTCTCCTCTTGTTTGCGATGGGCTCCGCGGCGCGTTTGCGCTTCCCTCCAGCCTCTCTCCCCTTTCCCCGCCGGGAGGGAGAGATGCCTCTGCCGTCCTCCGGCGGGACGCGCCCGCGGGAGGGGAAGGCGGGGAGCGGTCTCCGGCACCGCTGCTTCCACTCTTGTGCCGCGGGGACCCCCGCTTCGGCTCAGCCCCCGCTTTGGGCCGTGGCGTTAGCCGTGCCCGCTGTGAGCTGACACGGGCCGATGCTGCGCCGTGCCGGGAAAGGCACGGATTTCCACGCGAGAGAAGGCAGCGAAGCCCGCGACGTGCAACTGCGTCCACCTGCCCCGATCCAACGCTCCCCGCTAGCCCCGACTCCCGCGGGTCCGTGTGCCCAGAGCGGCGGCCCGCGGCCGGGGCTGCTGGGATGCTCCCGGGCTCCTTCAGAGCCTCCTCCGCACACCCTCACCGTGCCTGCCCCCACCCCGCGCATTGCCACGGGGTTCCCCCGGGAGCTGCACTGCCGGAGACGGGGTGCCGGTGTGCCCGACCCCCGGGGGGGGGCCGGGGCCGGGTCCTCAGTCCCCGCAGGCGGCGGCGGGCGCTGCGCCGCTTGTAGCAGCGTCCTGGCCTGTGAGAAGCGGAGGGGAAGAAGCAGCTCCGGGGCTACTTAAAATCTGTAAACAGGTCTCCCCCGAAAGGCGCCGGCGGCGGGGCTGGGCCCGGCTTGGCGTTGCTCTCCCGTGCGGCGGGGACGGCGGGCGTGCAGGTGCAGGTGCCGCGGTCCCCCCGCTCCTCGCCTCCCCAGCCCTCCCTTCCTCCCGGGAAATTTATTAGCGAGGTGAGGGCAGGCTAACCAAACGGCAACCCCGGGTGCAATTTCCCCGGGAGGAATGCTTTGATGTTGCCCTCTCCCCGCGCCGTCGGGAGCAGATGACATTGCCAAACGCGGGAGATTCCCGCCGCTTGTTTGNCGTAACGGCGCGATTCAGCCCCAGACCCCGGCCCGCTAAGATAAGGTGCTCCTCCGCGGAACGCATAGTTACCGTGTATTTGCTCCAGCGAAGACGCTGAGATTTCCCAGGTGAAATCAACTGCGGGCGCAGGGGACGGGGGAGAAATAAGAGAAAGAGGGAAAAAAAAAAAAAAAAAAGAAGTCACCTTTTCCAGTATTATCCAACGAGTAAAAACTGTGATTTCTTTGGCAGTTTTCTTCCATAAAAATGTGAATTTTTTTTTCTACATCAGACTCCCTCTGTCTCTTGTAAACAGTGCTTACACTAAGGTAAACCTGGGTGAGGTTTTTATCCATGGCACAGACCTTTCTAAACTGATTGTAGCTTACAAAGTTTTGAACAAGCAAGTTTCAAATTTTTTATGTTTGCATTTTAAACAAGCATTTAATTGTTTATTTTTTTAATACATTGATACCTAGCATATTTGTAAAGCAGACAGATACTGAGTCAGAGGGGGAATTCTCTGTTATTCCTGCATGTCAGTCAAATAAATATAATGAATACATATAATAAGGATGTAAGAAATGTTGAGGTAGTGTGTTCACTATAGCATGATACGGAAGCAAATTTTATTGACTGTGGGAGTGATTCCACTGCCTGTGTAGGAATGTTTGCTTTGGCAAGGAGGGCAAGGGTTAGCCTTTATAGGGAGACTTGTGTATTGTACCAGGATAATCTTCAGTCATATAAAACTGGATTGATATCAAAAGCAGTAATGGCTAGCAGAGCAGAACTGCCACTTCAGGCATGGTTAGGGAAAGCCTGATGGGAAGTTCAGAGGCTTCGATGGAAAGTTTCCCATGGACATAGACAGCTTTGGATCAGGCACAGGGTGCAGCAGATTTTCCCATCTACAGCTCTTCTCACCCTGGCAGCTGCCTGGAAGAAGGGATGAGCTCCCGGAGGGGAGGAAGGAGTAGGCCGGGAAGGAAGGGCAGGTTTGCCCTCTGTGGCTTGGGGCTTTGCCTGCTCATCGGGGCTGCTCCAGGGAGGCACATTCTGGGCCATGCCTCTGCAAACGGGGCCACGCAGGCGTGGTGATCATTAGACAAAGCAAGGAAGAAACATGGCTCAGTGGAACTAGAACTCCCTAGTCTGCAGCCACCAGGTTCATGGCCAGGGGATGTTGGGGCAGACCTAGAGAGACTCCCGGTCCAAACCAGTCCTTATCCAATCCTGTGCTGAAATTTTCAATTCAAACAAGAAAAATGCCATGAGGAGGGCTTGGTGTGCCACCCACAGCAGCTTTGCTGTGGCTCATAAACAAGGCTGACCTTTGGTTTGCCAGCATTTAATAAGCCAGTAGACATTTGGCAGGTCTTTTGCTAAAATGTACTAGAAAGTTGGATCAACTCTCAGCGTGAATATCAAGAATCCAATATACAAGCAGTGAGCATAGCAAATTGTCAAGTCAGCAACTAATGTACTTCACTGTAATCTTCCCAAATGTCTTAAGTAGTTTGGCAAATCTCTTGTTGCAATAAATTCTAGTGAAGTTTTGGGTTTTATTTTTTTTTAACATATGGCCTTAAAAAATAACTTAGCCAAGAATATTTTTAGAGTCACTGCAGAGTTTGCTGGAGATGTTGTCTCAAAACTTGTTTGCACTCTGGCAGTTCTATTCAAATGTCAACCAGATGCAGAAAGTGTGGGGTTTGGGGTTTTATTTTACAGTCCTGGAAAGTAAAGGTCAAGTCTCTGCAACATAAATTGTCTTTTTGATTGCCATATTTTAGCAGAACAGTAAGAAGTCTTACTAATAAACTGTTTTGTGGTGTGGTTCCCCCCCTCCGCCCCAGGATGCATTATAATTATATGCAAGATATTTAAAATGCCAATAAGACACCTGCTAAATCAAATAAGTTGGGTAGGCTCTGCTGTGCTTAGCAGTAAAAATTCAATCACATAACCGTAACTAGCCAGATTGTGTTCTCATTTATTAGGTAGCATTGCAGTCTCCGAGTAGCCTTACTGAAATTAGTAGGATGACCTGCGGTATTAGTCAGCATGAAAAATAGCATCAGAATCTGGCAATATATCAGTTAAAATAAGCCAGACAGACTCAGGCTGTATTGATACATGAAATTACCTAGACCACACTAAAGGCTGCTTGTTACACTCCTGCTAGCAAGAAAGTTTGTAGAACCATTTACAGAGTGTAATATTGCACCATGCAAATACAAGTATCAGACTCTGGCTCACTATGGGTCCACTATGGATCATGCAGACGTCTGAGGTGGTAGAGGTGGAAGAGGTGAGTGGGATCTGCTCAGCACTCACAGCGTGTCAGAGTGAATTTGAGACAGTTTCGCTCTCCGAAAACTGTGCAGAAAGCACAGTGTAGTACATCCCTGCCTGTGACATTTCCACTGAAGCTCTCTGAAGGATTTTGCCATCTACCCTTCTGAGAACTTACCATGAAAATCAGATGAGGCTTTGCTGTAACTCCATGGAGCAGGAGATCCATCCACGTGGCACGTGGACATTCTGCATGTACTGTGAACGCCCACTCACTTGGTTCTTGGACATCGGCTGGGGGAACAGGAAAGCAAGGGATGAACTCTTAACACAGCAGGTGTGATGCTAATGCATCTCAAACTCCTCCCATACTTAAAAGGAAGCATTTATGGGTGCAGGGCCCCCTTCCAGAAGATTTTAGGTGATATTTGAGGTGGAAGAGATTTCTGCAGCTATACAAATAAAATGTGACCCTATTTTGCGGTTTGCTTTTTTCTTTTTTCTTTTTTTTTATCTTTGGCTAGTACTTCTGCATGTCTTCTGTTTTGGTTTGTTGAGGCTAGGTTCAGAGACAAAACCAGGAGAACCAAAAAGTACATGTAGCACAGAGATAGAAACAGGTATCTTTAGGACTCTGGAAGTAGAATCCTTGCATTGGAGGTATTTTAAGTGCCCCAAACAGCCTGGCAAATTTTTTATATCTAGGGAATTTTCCAGTACACCACACTTGGTCGACACATCGCTCCTACCAAGTATTTTGGAAGTGGGATGAGTACGGCTGCTGCCAGCCTTTGTCTCTTTGTCTCAGCTGCCATCACTAGGACCTCCAATTCCCCTCACAGTCAATAAAAATGGAGGGGTGACAGCAGGGTCACCTTCCAAAGGGATGGCATTGCCACCGCAGGAGAGAAGCTGGTGCCCTGGCTGGACACAGCACCTGTGTGCTAAGGGACATTTAGGAGCATCTCGTTTGCTGCTTCTCTTGCCCTGCCCTTGGTGCGCTCTTGGTTGCAGTGCTAAGCAGTGGTTTTGCAAACGCTCTTGTTGGGCAGAGGTGCCTCTGTCCCATCTTGTGAATTTGTCCCATAGCAGAAGGGAGCAGGACTGAAGTATCCATTTTTGTTCTGACTTACATGTGTGAGGTGGAACACAGGAGCTGTAACTGCTTCAAATGCTTTTCCTCTCACAAGTGCACCTGCTCACTGGCTTGAATTTGACTCTTGGAATAGATATCCTGGTCATGTCAGAGCCCATCCTGACCAGGCATTTAGCACTGTGGCTCAACACATGGCCACACCTCAGATTTATCTGGATATGCTGTTTTCTGAAATCATCAAAGAAAAAGCAAACAATACCTGAAATGATTCCTACATTAGATAGATCATTGCTAGTGTGGAATGTGTTATATATTTATTAAATGCTGTGTTTATTATTATAAACACAAATCTAGGTGAAAATCTAAAGCATAAAGTCTTCTGGAAAGGTGCAGCCCATCAGTATTCAGGGATCAAACTCCTCCCTTCATTCCATACAGACACCCCATTGAAATCCTTGAGATTAAATGGGCATAAGTCTGAGCTTAACATATTGCAGATGTGTATATATATTAAGAACATTGGATGCATTGTACTCAAAAATGCTATTTTACTTATGGTATTTTTTCAGCACTTACGATTACTTGCAATAATAAAAAAGACTATTCCACAAACTCTGCTAAGATCATATGACATAGCAAGAACACTGTCATCTACTTCATGATTTAACATCTGTGACACTTCGGTAATTCGTGGTCTTTGGCCATCCAATGTGATATCAACTACGTGAAGTGTCAAACCACTCAGTGCATAAAATTAACCGATTCTAGGAGCAAAGGGCTGTAACCAGCTCTGCTGAAGTCAACAGAAAACCTCCTGTGTCGACTGTAGGGGAAATTGGGTAAGGCCCATATTTATTTCGTTTTGACTTAAAAGAGAAGGCAACGCACTGTTCAGCAATTCAGCCTGCCCTGCATGACCCGTTCACGGGTAGTATGATCCACAAAACACCGGGCTTGAAGAGTTTCTTGCTGGTTCTTCTTTGACTATTCACCTCGGAGAAAAGGTGAGAGGAGCTGCTGTGCCACAGGGCTGGGGCAACACTGCCTTGCTGACATTGGTCTGACACTGCACATCTCCGTCTCCTCTGTGACTCCCACCTGAAAGATTTTATCTTTAGGGCCCGCTTTCCTGATCTGTAGGGAACATTCTCCATCCTGTACTGGACTGCAGCACAGAAACACCAACACCTCAGCCAGAATGTCCAACCAGTTGATATCATCTGGTTTAATCACATACTAGAGACCTGGGTGATACGCAATTTGGGGGATATATATAGCTATAAATGACTAGCTCCCTTTTCTAAACAGGGATGAGAAAACTCTTTCAAAATACATTTACGATAGCAAGACACACCCTAACAGCTGGTTCAGGAAAAAAAAATCATCCATATTTTTAACCAAGAAGTAAGGAAATACAACAATGTGCCCAACAACCTAGCCTGTTTGTAGTGGTGTACTGGCTTACAAAACTTATCATCACTTCAACAAGGTACCAGAATTTCATGCCATAATGATGAAACTAGTGCTCTCCATAATCAGCCCACTGAAGGATGTGCAACAACAGGAGATACACCTCAGCCTCAAGTGCTGGTGAGCAAACTCTACTGATTTCAGCCAGAGGCATCATAAAATCCTAACCATGAAATTGTGGAAGTAAACGGTGGCTCACCCCCAACTTCCACAAAGCCAGACTGCATCCAGTTTAGGGATCACTGCAACATGACTGCTAATCTCTTGCTGTCCGGATTCCTTCCAGTTTTTCTTTGGCTGTACATCATGCATCCCTTAAAATCAGTGGAATTACCATACGTTAAAAGGAGCATATCACAGGGATGTCCATGTGTTTCAATACAAGGAATATTTTTCTGTGACCTAAAAAGAAATGTTCATCTAGCCAAGAATGAATTTTATTCAAATTATTACCTTTTTTTTCTTTGTCTACACAGGAACTAGTGTAAGCCTGCGAACAAAAGACAATTATATTACTAAAGGTTTAAGAACAATAAGATTTTAATTGTAAATAAATTGCAAATAGCAGGGATGTAAATTGACAAATAAGGTCTTCCTTTTACTTGTGTGGGAGCAGAATGTGCCCTCCAATCAATCACATCTCTCCACAAGTCAGTGGCTGCTCTGCCTGCATTTGGGCTGCCTGCCCAGCAGCGCGTAACACACACAAACGCTGGCAAGGTAGAAATGTCATTGTACATGATTGAGAAGTCCGTTCCATGATATACCAGAATAATAATGGACAATAACAAATGAGAGTCCTCATCTCTCTTCTTTGGCTGAATAGGTCTAGCTGAGTCAGAAGAGACTGCGTCTCGTTTTTCCAATGTGTGCTTTTGTTAGGTCAATAGAGAGACTGTTATAGGGTGGTAATGTGAGCTGGGTAATGTGTGCAGGTTCTGGGGCTTTATTGTGTCCCTGCTATGTTAATTAGTATTAGGAACATGATAGATTGGCAACACGTGTACTTTCTGAGTCTTAAACCAGCCCTGAGAGTTTAGCACTCCATTAGTTACACATCACAGGAACCCAGGGATGTTTACTCAAAAAAGTATCACTTACAAGAACGAAACATTCTAATTCATTCCTGATAGGGGCCGTGGGGGACACCCGCCCCATATTCAGGCCCTGCCGGACCATGCTCCAGCCCAGCCCGGGGTCACACTGGGAGTCCAACATCAAAGGTCTCTCCGAAGCAGCTCTCAAGCGAGGGAGAGAGAGATGGAGAAGCACCAGCCTGGACAAGCAGGCACTTTCTCTGGTAGAGAAGAGAGGAGTAGGGAGTTTGGTGAGAGACGTGTAAGTCTCGTTGAAATTCTGCTGCAGAAGAGAACGCATATGAACTGATAGGGCTGTTTCCCTCCCCTGGCCCTGACAGCCCTCTCTCCCCGAGCAATGCTATCATACCAGCCAGCAAGGAAACTCTCCTCTCTGCAAACTGGAGATGCAAATCAGCATGGGGGGCAAACTTCTGAAAGAGCCTCAGCCCTTCTCAGTGAGCCAAGGAGAAATGGTAGCAAGAGAGGCTGAATACAATTTTTCCATAGCCAGATCCAACGCACTGATCCTTCCATGCCCCACATAACATAAAAACCTCAGCTCTGCTCCCTGATGATGCGCCTCCCTGGAGAAATTCTTTGAAGTTTCCTGGCCTTCAGCAGTGTGGGAGAAGGCCACCCGTCCCACAAACTTTTTCAAGGAACCACTGGGACCTCCAGAAGACAGCAGCAGCTCTATTTCCCTTTTTCTTGCAAGCTTCCTCTCTCATTACCTGGCAACCTCACAACTCTCAGGAACAGCTGTCTTCCTTGCACACAACTTTCTTCCCCATCCCAGTCTCCTTCACCTCAAACCTGGCCTGATAGGCTAATATCTTCTTACTACCAGTCTTAAAAATTCTGTCACAGAAATCTGCAAGCATGACAATGTAAATAATGCAAAAACAAATGCTATCCTCACCTTCCAGTGAATCAGTTGCCTCCTGCGATCATCTTCAGTAGACACCAATGCTGTAGCCGTTCTGTAATGCTGGTTTTGGCAAATATCCTACAACAATTTTGCACCCTGAAGGTATGCATGGGATTACCCTTCAGCGTTCCGGTTACAGTAGTTAGCAAATAATAATTAGCAGAGCAGGCCCTGGTAGAGCCATGGACCTGATGCTGGCCTGATATTCCTCCTGTTTGTTTTTCAGCACGGCTTAGAGTAGCTAGAAACACAAATGATTTGTGCAGCCAAGCATCCTAACAGCAGCAGTGGATGTAATTGCAATGAGTTGAGTTGGCCTTGTGGGTTGAAGCATATGTGCTGCAAACCCCAGAAGTATGAACTCAAATGGATGGTTACAATTGGAAAAGAAGCATCAAAACCACTTCCAGATTGTCACTGAATTATTTTCACTCTACAGACCGTATTTTTATGGTGAATTATGTCTCTGTAATCTGACTGAGACAATTTGTGTTAAATATGCATACCCACAAACTGGATTTGTGTGTCTTCCTGGTCATATCACCTAATCTGTGGACAAAACCATTTTCTCCTGTGGTCAATTTAGCGTCTCAAGCGAGCCCAGCACATTCTCAACTGCTACATGAGGCAGGCATGATCTTGCTGTTCTTGCCATACCAGCAGCCAAAAGGAAATCCTATTTTAACTTGAAAGTTAAAGATGGCCACTCTGTATGTTGGTGAGCGCAAAACCATTTCAATATAATAATTTAGCCATCTTTTGGCTGCAACCATACTTTAAGGACTACTGTGATTATACTTTTTTAGTGAATGAAAGCAGTGTTAATAGTGCTGCTGTCCACAACTACAAAGCTAAGAGGCAATTTGGAATAATCAAAAAACAAGAACACGAAAAGGGATATTTTTCAGGTCTATGTCAATATACATGCAGCATGCCTACCTTTCAGCTGTCAGACCATATCAGCATCTGAACCGCCATAAATAACACACCCAGGACAAGCCAGATGTGCTGGTATGAATGACCAATTTGTTATTGTTATAGGGAAGCCAGATCGGCATGTGGCAAGGCACTTTAGCACTGCAGATCACTTTGCCACCTCTTGGTACATCAGACAAGAATGATCAAAATCGGGAGTACGACAATCACTTCTTATGGTCTCCTCTCAGGCAAAGCCATTTTTGCACAGTTGGGCAAGTGATCCTTCAGTTCTGTAACATTAGGAGCGCAACCTTACAAACTTGCATTTTCTATTGAACCTTGCACGCTGCAACCCTAAAAGCTGACAGCAGTCTCTGAGCACTGCCAAAATACAAGCAGGCAAGTCCAATCATAATCCTTTGCAGGATGCTGTGCTCTGCAGTCATTTCCTGCTTCTCACATGTAAAGGTAACAGACGCAGCTAAAGAGGCTGAAATGGTCTTTATGGCTTGGCACATCTCTAATAAAAAAACCCTTGATCATATGAAGAAAGGGACAGTTCTGGGATATAAATACTGCAGAAATTGGGAACTCCTGTGGCAGGCAGAACATCTGTTTATTACATTTCCTAGTGTTTTATTTTCAGTTGCCCATGACAAAGATCAGAACTTTTACCAGTGCAAACCGTGCTCAGTCATAAACACAACACTATCCTTTTAAGGTACCTTGAGCATTATAAAGCAGCAGCTTCATTATAGGGAAGTGTCAGAGAGTCAGAAATCAGGCCACAGAAAAGACAGTTTGAGAACAGGCCACCTTTTATGAAGAAAGTGTTTTACTTACAGGTGAGGGGATTTATTTTGTGTGAACATAAATACTTTAAGCAGCATGAAGGAAAATTTTGAGAAAAGCTTCTTGTGGTAAAACAATCTGCACTAGAGTCCTCCACAAAATCCCTACAACAATATTAACCTACTGACATTCATGTCAAGTAATGAGTTTTGGTAACATAAACTTCACTCTGTGTTGTACGTTAGCTCAATATCACTACTGAATGAGAAAGAGGATGTGTTCCAAAAAATGTTATTGTTAATGGGAAAATCAGAAAACACCACACTCAGCAGTGAAGTCCATAAGGAAATTCACTTGAGGCCACATCCAAGGTATTACTATCCTTGGTTTAGTCTTCATTTTATGTGCACCACTGAAAAGTGTTACATGGTGAACTCACTTCACTGTAATGCAATGCTGTTTTATTAAATATACCTTTGATGGGTCTCTGGGTTAGCCAAAGACCTCAGAATGAGGCAAACATAAAGCAAAGCACTCATTCGGTAAAATGAAGATCCTACTCAAACTCAAAACAAACCACAGCAAGGTAGCTCTACGCAGAGAGAGCACTGGTTGGACCTACTGAGAAGGAATCAAATATGAGATTAGAAAACCAACCTACAGCCATTTGCATGACTTATTGCTCCCCATATTCTTGCACACTGGAGACAGACAACCAGCTTCTCTGCAGAAACTCTCTCCCAAAACACTGGTGTCCTGAGCATCCACACAAAAAGACGTTCATCAAGGCCCTAGAATAAGCAAGGCCAGAGCAGACCACTGTGAGTGTCTTCTGCCTATGTCCTAAAGATAAAGCACATGAGCCAGAGCAAATTAGACCAGAAACATTAGACATTAATGGCACCTCTCCCAACACTAATGATTTGTCGAAGTGTATGACATTAATTGCTTCAACGGGGGAAAAATGTCCTAATGCATATTCTTCCCGCAACTACAGGAAGGTTACTGAACCGGCTGAATCTTGTCCTTCCAGTATCTAAAGCTACATCAGGAATCAGCAGAAGAGTGGTGGCAACGAGAATTTCCTGCGCTCTTTGAACGGAGGGCTTAGCTGAAGAGAGATGTACAAGAAATGCTCCCACAGTTCCCTGTCTCTGGGCAGGGCAATCACTACACTTGCTCCAGACGCAGAAACAGTTAAAAGTACAGCATATAACCAAATGCCATAGATTTTCCTTACATCCTATTCCACCAGATGCTACCATTTATGAGGGGGAAAAAGGGTCACAGAGAGTCCAGGCTAACTCCTAGCTGTTCCTGGCCTGACAGCTTTAGCCTACCCCTGTAACCACTTGTCTTCCACTGGGAATTTCTCAGTCCCCTCCTGGCTCACTGGTACCAGCACTTGTGACATCCACTGGGTATGTCAAAGCTTACATTCCCGATTGTATTCTAACACGTGCTGGGTGACGTGACTGCATTTTCTCCTGTGCACCCAAGACATTTGGCATGATATTTAAACCCCACTACACCTAGCATCAAAAGTCCACAACCAAGAGCAGCAGCACCTAAACTGGATTTCTACAGCTTGTATTAATATATGTATTTCTAAACACAAATGCTAATTTAGACATGGTGGATGACTTATTGTTTCATACAAACCTATTCAGCTCTACTATTAGAAACAGCAAACAGGGAAGCAGAGTTTCTTACGCAGGCACCTTGCCTATATGTAGTAAAGAAAACAGAAAAAGCAGCTTTTCACAAAACAGAAAACATCCCACCAGCAAACCAAACCCACACTACCTCTCCCTCACTTCAAAATCAAGACCATAGTATGCCCCAAATAGCAGCGCAGTTAGGATATTTTTTTAAGGCACAGAGGATGAATTTCAAGCCCATCAAGAGGGCTGCTCCACAGGCAGCGTGTAACATGGACTGTTTGGCACGAAGAGAAAGATTCCCTAGCAAAATCTTAATTCCACTAGATATACTAGGCATTAACACAGACACTTTGTTTTGACTACAAAATGTTTGTCATTTGAGAATGTGAAACAAAGTGCTGTATTTGGCACTAGCTTCACTTTCCAGGCAGACTTACAGTTCATCCTCTGATAGAGCACACTGAAATAATCTAGTTTTGACTATAATCAAAAGAGTTCAAGATGAAAAGTGACAAAAGAAGGGCTTGAAATGTCCAAGACAGAGGTTAACTGGGAAAAAGGCTTGCCTCTTCATATCGAAAAGCAGCTAACAGCTAGCAATCCAGCGTGAGAGGACCTCAGTTAAAAGGGCATATACATCACCCACATATATCACAGACCACTGACATTGCCAGACATCTCTGGACTCACCAGACACTAGTTAACTTTCCCTCACTGTCACCATTCCACTGCATAGTGGCAAAAAAAGTTTTGACAACGTACATTGTACAAGCTGAGAAAAAGAGCAAGTCTCTTGAATGATA
Organism: Balaeniceps rex; assembly: GCA_013401315.1. Classification (NCBI taxonomy): domain Eukaryota; kingdom Metazoa; phylum Chordata; class Aves; order Pelecaniformes; family Balaenicipitidae; genus Balaeniceps; species Balaeniceps rex. Next base: position 18,391 of record VYZW01042713.1, on the reverse strand, counting down.
AGGGAGAAAGGCAATATCAAGTGTCTTAAAACCCTGAGACACTTGATGAGCCAAAGGTTTGGCATATGGCTTCCTCAAGTCCTTCCTCCTTTATTTTGTTGGGCTACCTTCCACAGTCAAATAGGATAAACAGAACACCTTTGACATCTTTGACTTTTTGTGAAAGATGAGTTCAAAGAGAAGTTGTATGTGTGTGCATGGCATATGCGTGCAAGGCATATACATAAGCCAGCGGCCACTACTGCATCTTTTTTTGTTGTTTTGTTTCTGATTTTCTTCCACTAGATGGAGTTTGGTGACTTTCGTAGTTCCCACTGCAGCTGTGTTCCGATGCCATTATTAACGGTTATGTGTCTGTGTGCATGACAGTGATGTTAATAATCTGATTGTGTTCGGTTATGAGTTAATTTTCCTGTCTACAGTGAAACATATGTGCCAAGAATGACCCAATACTCTGAGAAGGCAATGTATAGGTACTTGAGGATCTGTTCAAAAGCTATCTTGGGATTTTGAGGTTGTATATCTGGAAAGGCTCATAGGCAGCAACTAACATTTTAATGAAAAAAGATGACATTAGAAAATAAGAAATATGCAGGTTTTTCTTGAGGAACTTAAAACATATGGAGTAGAACCAAAATACAGTATGACAGTCTGGGTCTCATGTCAAATGTGACGCTAAACCTACCTCTGCCTCAGTGCAAAAGCTGCCAGTAGCAGCCAGCAGATAGTACCGATTCATATGCAGAACCCCCAAGGCTGCATAGTTTGGATCTGTCCTTCGATTTGCTTCATTTCATCAATGAAACTGAACCTAGGGATCAAACCCAAGGACTTGATTTACTCCAATTTCCACTCTTTTTACCAATGGAAGCAGAGGGCACAGGGGCCCCTTACTGTGGAAAGAAAATCCTACCCTGATTCAGCCCTGCTTTCACCTTTGGCTTCCCTTCTTCATCTTCTTCTCCTTCTTCTTCTTCTTCTTGCCTTCTTCCTCTCCTTGTCTTCTTCATCATCATCATCACCTCTGTTGTTGATCCTGGGCAGGATTAACGTAGTGTTGCAATACAAACCTTTAAATTCTTCTCTAATGAAGAATTCCTAGTAGTGCTTGAAATATAGTAGCACGGGATGACATCTTTCTTGACCTTAACCTGTTGAAATGGCCTCCTTGACAACCTTTTGAATAGTTCCAGCCTCACAGGTTACATTAGCTTATACAGGAATTTCAGTAGGGTTAAGCAAGAAGGAAGGTAACTGCAGTGCTACAAGAAAAAGTTTTAGCACAAGACTTAATTAGTACACTGAAAAGACAAGGTCTACGTCATTGTTATGCAAGGAGCACATCAAACTGCCTGTGTTCCTCTCCAAGAAGCCAGCCAGCCAGCTTCCTCTGGGCAGGGAGGTGGCATCGGCTGATTGCAGGTGCCTCCATTCACTTGCTCAGAGAAGTGGCTTTCTCTACTGAGGTAAATTCCAGACAAAATCTCGGGCACAGATATGAACTACATTCAGACATGACAGGAAAGGCCACATCTTCTCCACCAGATTGCTATCCTTAGAGAATAATACAGGATAAATCACCCCCAACACAAACAACAGGGAAACCTTATCCTGTATTTGTGCTTCATAATTTGATTACAAATTATGAAGAAGGTACATAATCTAAGGGTCTTTCTGTGTTGCTACCTGAGAACTGCTTGGTTTATTTTATGTACTGCCAAAAGACTTGCCTCTCTTTTGACAGAAGACCTAGACGTCATCACCCATGCCTTCAACTATTGTAATGCATTTTATATCAGTCCACGCAGTAAATCTAGCCAGCAACGAAACTAGGAGCAACATTTGGCAGCTCAGTGTTACAGAGTACTTCTTCCAGGAGTTCATAGCACCAACCATTTTCAATCAGCAAAACCTCACACTGCCATCCTTGTTTATTGATTTTCAGAGTGTGTTGCAGGACCCATTCATTTTTCTCACCCATGTGCTGGTGAACACAGGACAGTTAAGTGCTGGCGCCCAGGAGGAGAAGTGGGTTTTCTGTGCACAGCCTGCACTGATGCTTCCTCGAGACACTGCAAAGCAGCCATCGCCTCACACACAGGAGGTTTCCGCGCGTGTTCGCCGTGCCCCCTCGCATAGGTGAAGTGATTACATGGCAGGGCTCGTTGCCCCCCTGAGCCAGCCCTGGGCAGAGTGAAGCTCGGCCATGGGGAGCCACTGCTGCTGACCTCCTGGAAATATCTGCCTCCCCAGAGGCCTCCCTTGGCAAAACTGCTGGTCTAGCAACCAGAGCTTCAGAAATATGCCTGGCTTGACTTTCCCACCACGCAGTGGAAGCGCAGCGACTGCTGATAAGCCGCCGCTTGCGGTGCTGCCTCGTGCCTGCCTTCAGGTTTGCAAAAACAGGGTCTCACGGCAAGGGAGAGGGAGTCCTTGTGACCCCCGCCTGCCCGCTGTCCTCCTCGCCGCTCTGAGCTGACCCACAAAAGGAGACCCCAAATCCCGCCCCGGCCCAGCGAGCTGCCAGGGGCATGCAGAATTAGGGAAGGCCAGACCCATCCCGCTTCGTTCTGACGTCGTCCTGTAGCGTCACCCAGCTATTACGCCATTCCGCACGAGGGCGGGGGCGCGTGTCACTGGGGAGCCGGGGCCCGGGGCGAGCGGGGGCGGGCGGAGGGGCCGCGCTGCGGCCGCGCTGACGCTAGGTGGGGCCGTCGGCTCGGAGGAAGGAGCCCGGGGGGCGGGGGGAGGTACGGGGTCAGAAAGTGGCTTTCTGTCTGGTTCCCGTCTCAAATGAAATACAGCTCCTTGGCTTCTACAAATCCGTCCAGCACTTGGCTGAAACACCGCCAGGCTGCCTGATTTTATGTGAGGGCCAGGCCGTGCCTTTGATGTCCAGGTCAAGTTGCGCAAGACAGCATTTACCTTAGGTACACGTTTGAACAATATACCTTGCGCTATGGTCGTTTGTGAGTGACTATTTCCCCTCTAAGCTTGGCCCAGGGATGCATTATTCAAAGACAGTTGCAATTCCAGACATTTGGAAGGGAAAAGTATAACCCGTCTCCCAAGGAGCTCTCAAATATCCTGTACACACAGTTCACATTTTCGCCTGAACTTGTACTTTGCCAATTTAAGGAGGAGTGTGCTGTGCTGAAGGAGTGGAGTCACAGACCGCTTCTTCAGCATCAGTGATTTTTTGGGGTGCTGGTGAAACAAAAAAGCAACCGAAGTTCCTTCAGGGAGTCATTTTAACTGGTTGCAGATGAATTAAAACCAGGTCACAGTAACTAGGTGTTGGCCTGTGCTTTCAGGCCTCAGAAGGTGTGTAAAAAACTAGAGAAGGGGTGCTGTAAAGGAGGTGAGGAGTCAGAGTACAGCCGCTACTATCAGGATGGCGGTGATTGTATTGCCTCTCACCGCACCCACAACCACACTTATTTCTCCTACTGCCAGACCAACAGGACAGCAGAAAAAGTGAAAATCTGTTGAAACAGCAGCCAGCAGTGCTGGCCAAATCAGGAAATACGTGAATGCCAGACAATAATTCAACAAGCAGGATGTTTGCTTGAGATTTCAGGTGTTAAATATATACCGATTACCTGGGGAATTAGCCATAGCTTTCCATACCCATATATCATGCACGTCTGCTAAAACCTCATGCGGTGAACTTTCTGGGGGAGGAGAGAAGAGCGAGCACAGCCAGGCAGTGAGACCAGCCGCTCTCACCTCCTGACTCCTGCTATAGATCACTCTGTTCCCTTTCAAGGCAATGGCAACCCAGGCATAGACTCTGATAGTGCAGGCTTGGGCCTGGGAAAGCACCGCTTCCCAGGAGCCGTTGAAGGTCAGAAATTATCCCCTCCCTCGCTCCTTACTTGTTTCAAAGTTCCACAAAGCAAACCTAAATCCAGCCTGATCCCCACTCGCTCACAAGGATTGCAGTGATTGGTGCCGGTTCTGTGTTCACCCAGCATAGGTGAGAGTAGCAGAAGGAGGGAGGTGTGGGTAAGAGCAACTGATCCCCTCCTCCCTTTCAACCCTCATAAATATTATCACCTATGTTTTGAAGTATTTATCTTTTCGACAAAAATTCAAAATAAATTCACTACTTCTCCCCACCATCCCCCTTGTCCATGATTATGAATTATTTGGCAATGGAGCTAAAAGAAGCAAAATACATGTGGCCAAATGTTCCTCTTGTTTATACCTCTGTGGACTCTTAGAAAAAAAGACATTACAGAGGAATAAGCACAGAAGAAAATTTATAACTTACATGTAGCTGACCATAAGTGTACTAGTGACTAAGCCACGTAGTTAAAAATGTGATAACTGGCTGTGAGTTGGGCCAAATCTATAAAGGGTGTTAGTTTCCTGCGAAGGGTTTTGCAGTAAGTATGGAGCCTTGTAGAATAATTTTCTGTAGCTTAGCAACTGTTCTTCTTGAGAAAGTGTTGCTTTTCAGTATGGATAATATGTAGCTGTACCAGACATTAAGCATTGCCCTTATTTTACTGGGGAACAAGGCAGGTTCAAGGTGACATTTCTGCTCCCGGGGAATATGCTAGTTGTGCCATGTGAACAGCTTGGAGCACCCTCCAGGAGCCTGCTCCTAGTGAGTGAGCCAAGAGATTAACCTGGAGAAGCAGAGGAACAGGAACCTAAATTTTTACTGCAACACTCCCTCAAGTATAATGCCACGTCAGGATTGCTTCTGCACCCCTTGTCACATCAGTCATGTAGTCCTTATAAATGATAAAAATGTCTAGATTTGACAAGTAATAAGGCAGTACGTCTCTCTGTATTTCTGTGTGTTTCAGTGTCTCTTTTACATTTCTCTGTGTATGTCGAGTTTTATCTCACTCTTTCCGGTTTATACTCACTGTGGCAAGAAGGAATCTCAGAAATGTGCAGGCAAGGCAAGAGGACTAGGCTCCAAAGAAAGGTGGTTTTGAAAGGGGGGTTGAGCTTCGCCACATGCAACAAAGCAGGAAAGTTACTTCTTCCATTAGTTACCACCAGCGCCTTCACGCTGTTGTCACGCTACTCACTCTCACACTGCCCTTCTCCTGCGACATGCACCCACTCCCGAGGGGGCTGCAGCCCCCAAGCTGAGATGCATACTGCCAGGAGAGGTGCCAGTGCGTGCTCACCTCCCCCGGAGAGACCAGGAGGAGACCAGCTCCTCCCAAGCCTGCAGACCTCCCTGCCTGAGCCACGCAAGTGGGGCCATAGAGGCTTAGAAGAAAGAACAGACTTTCTCATGTCTTAAGTTCTGCTTTCTCAGTTTTCCTCAACCTTTTGCTGGCTCATGCATTCACTGCCTTTAGGGAAAAGAAGGGCAATTAGTACGATTTTATCACAAGATTTCTGGTTTTACTTGGGTGCTGCAGAGGAGAAAGTTGAAATGTATGAAGTCTACAGGCTCAGAAATATGACAGATGGAAAGAACCAAAGCAGTGTTTACCTTAGGTCTCACAACTTTTAGCCATTGTATGGCATTGGCCGACTCAGGATTATCTCAGGATTACACCGACCTCAACTTTTCAGGGGAACTCTCTTGCTGAAGGCACGCACTGTTCAGCTGTTGAAAAGCTATAGACTCTCTCTCCAGGAGAGAAAAATTTAGAAACAAAATCTTATACAACATGCTCTAGTAAATACTATGCTCTGCTGTCATATTTACAGAGCACTTAAGTTTTTAAAGAATTTTCTGATAATAACCATTTAATCCTTGTAGCAGTTATATTTGTCTCATGGAGAGGGAAAAAGAGACACCTGAAATTTAAACTGACCTTTGTGATCTTCCTCAGGTTAGTGGGCAGAGCAAGGATATAACCTCGCAAAGGTTCCTGCTGTTCATCCCTCAGCTTAGTCTCCTGCACAGCTTGCAAAGACAAACAAATAGCAAACTACACTCCCAAAGATGCTGTAAGTATTTTCTTTCTGTTGCAGCTTCAGGAGATCCTGGTCTCTGGCAGCAGACCTCCTTGAAGTACATCTCCCTCTGTAGGTGCCAAATCTTTCTGTGCATGTGGTACTCTGTATCCATCCTCTACAGGACCTGCTTCCTGGTAGTGCTCTAAGGGTTTGGTCTTCCACTTAAGGTCAGGATTCATCCCATATACAGGCATGCTTGCCATATAGCTGTGGCTATGGCTCTCAAGCACCGCTGCTATTGTGGAAATGAATGGAATTAAGTCTCTAGTGAGGGACGCAGCTCTTAACTGAGATTCCTGTTGTATCATACGTGCAACAGCCTGCAGGGAGTTGCTGAGTCATGCACCAAATCTGGCTGTGACAGTGCAGAATGCTGCAGAGAGCACATTAACGAAACACCATTTAGGGTGAAAAGACTTGTCTTTGTTATCTTCCAGTGGCAGACTAGTGTGGGAATGTTAAAATACTGTACTAAATTAGTTGTTATAAGGAAGGGAGAAGAATGATGCTTCAGAGTTATATGTCCACTAAAATTGAAGTTTGGATAGTATGCATTCAGAAATAATTTTATTTTCCGGTAATGACAATATGCAATATCACGTAAGAAATGAAATTGAAGAATTGATCTTATTCTTCAAATACAGGGTAGCTTCAATATTAAAATTAACATATAAATTTAGCATCAATCTTATTTCCCCACTCACGTCCGCTGAGTAAATGCACATAAAGAATGAATCACTGAAACAGTATACTGAGAGAATCAAAGTCATTTTTCAAAGGTGTCAGCACAAATGTGAGGTGAGCCTGTTCACCAAGCATCCAACAAATGTTGTAGGGGTGGCCCTTCAGGCCCATAAGGAGGACAAGTCAGGGATCCCTGGGGGGAGCAGCACAACCGCCAGCAAAGGCAAGGCAGAGAGGAATTTGGGGCAGGACAGACTCATTGCCCCATGCTTACCCCACACACTGACTCTTCCCTTATTTACAGGTATGTGAACCGCTAGAGAGTGAGCATCACATTAGGGCTCTCCACAGCACTCCTCTGAGGGAGAAATTATTATTGTTATCATTTACATCATCGTTGGCCTTATCCACCTTGTCACAGCTAGAGGTTAACGAGCAGGGATGAAGCAGTGTGCCTCTGGGGCAGCAGCCAGCCTCTGCAGAGTGGGCTGCTCCGGTCTCTGGTGGGCCGGCACCGCTCCTGATGGCAAGCAGAGCCATGGGCAGAGACAGCTTCCCGTGGCGTTGCCCGTTGTTTTTGTGTGCACCCACGGAGAGCTGACAGTGAAATTACCTGCCTGACAAGAGAAAAAGCAGCCCCGGGGCACCCCAGAGAGGCACCCAGGCAGCTGCTCAACATGAGCGGGGACTGTGCAGAGGGCAAGGGGTGAAGCTCTCTTGCTCCAAGAAAGCCACAGCTGTTCTAGCACCCCCCAAAAAAAAAAAAAAAAAGACTCCTTGATTTCTGGGCTTCAGCAGAGACCTCGGAGGCTCAAGCCACCTTTCCTGATGCTTAAATTAATTTTTTCCGCTGGGGGTTTCTGAGCATCAATGCCTCCAGCTTTACCCCTCCTCACCCACACGTCTTCCTTCCACAGCATGAAGTTATTTGCTCCGACATGGAAATACCCTTTTTTACCACAAGATGGTGCTGGAAAACGCAGGGTTTTTGGTGCCGCACCCGCAGCCCTTCCCCCGGATCCCGGAACCGCGGGGAAGGGGAAGGATGATGCACCGCTCTGCGGGCTCCGGACACAGCCCTGCCGCCGCCAGCTGCGGTGACACAGCTGTCACCCACACCGCTAAAAGCACGGCCTGAGCCGGAATGGGGCCCGCCAGCTCTGGGGTGGCCGCCGCGGGCCCCGGCTGGACGGGGCGCCCAGGGCTCCTGCAGAAACGGGGCTCCCGCGCCCCTCAGTTGCCCACGCTGCGAGGGTGGGAGTGGGTGGGCATCTCCCACCAGCACGGCCAGCGTCTGAGGAACAGGTGCCAGAACTGTGAGGGCAGAAAGATGCCCTGCCAACATGCCCAGGGATCCTTGCTGTGTGGAGGCTAGAAGTTAAAAATTGCATTCGCCTGTAGTGCCAGCCTGGAAAACACAGCTGGATGAATAAAGTGATTGCTCTAAGATATTGTTGCAGGCCAATCCATATTTTTTTTTAAATTAGTCTTCTGGATAGCCAAAATATTTTGTGGTCAAACAAAAAACGTTGTTCAATATCAAAACTTGCTTTTTTTTTTTTTTCTATTTTGAACACATTTAGGTTTACTTTATTTCAAAAAAAAAAAGTAACTGTGAATTGAGTCAAAAGATATTTTATAACAGTAGGCAGGGATTATTTTAACTTGTTTTCTTTTTCAGAAAACAGTTTATCAAAAGAGATCTAATTAAAAAATCATGCTGCCGAATCTGCACTTTTCACCACAAATATTTAGAGTGGTGTTAAGTTCACTCCAGCGTAGCCAAGGGTCACCTTTCTTTGAAAGATGTGTCCCAATTCCAAGATGCCAAAATTCTGTTCTCTGAAAACCCACAGGCCATAGTGTGTAGGGTCACTATGAGCTGTCGCAGGTGCCACTGTCTGGTCTTTCTGCTGGAGATGATTTGCTCTCTGTAGCAAAAAAAAAAAAAAAATATTTCATTCAATGTACGGGGATGCCTATACAAAGGTTTCTGCTGGAGGGAAATCTACTTGGCGCATGAGCTCAAAACCAGAGCTCCTGGACGCATCTGCTTTTATCTAGCCTTTAACATTTAATTTCTCCATGATGTTGGAGCACAGGATTTCACTCCCTCATCCCTTTCTGTTTGCAAGATCAAGCCTATTTTGCCTATTACTTTTCTCTCTGGAGTGTCTGGAAGACGCATTTGTTTACAAGTGCCACGTGAGTACAGGCAAATCTGTCAATACAAAACTGTAATTCTGTGTTTATGAAAATTCCAGATGTTTTCACATTTACACTTCCATAAGGGAAGCTATTTATTTTCTTCCTCCCTTTCCCTGCCTTTATATCTTTGCTCTGTAGCATTATCAACAAACTGCTTTTCTGAACAGGTTGGAAAATTATGCAAGAAAGCATCCTTCTGTTCGTTTATCCCCTAAGGAAAACAAAATAATTATTTATTTTATTCTCCTTTTTGTGCATGTTGAGTACCATTATAAAATGCAAGATTCACTGGGTGCACAAACCTTATAAAATATTAAATGCCAAATGAGAACATAGGCATTCGTATCAGCGATGACACCAGATAACACACCTGATATATATCACATTTTTAAAGCCCATCTGCTTTAGAGTCCAACTTCAGAGCAGCCTCAATTGTTTTTGAGGTGTGGGACTAATCCATACACCTGAGAGGCCAGACAGCCATTTCATCTGCATTGAGAGGTGTGTTTTGGAAAAGCCAACTGTCAAGCAGATGCGGTCACTTGTGAACAGTTGAAAAAATGGCACTAAAACCTTAACAAACTTCTAAGTGGCTGATTAATTTAGTGGCATTCCTCATCAGAAGCAATTCCTAATGTTACTCTGACACACGTAAGATATGCAGTGCAATCAATGCATGCAAACATGCAATAAATTGTTCAAACCATTACTTTTCTAGAATTAGGAAGTTGCCATTTGGCTAAACATTATTTTAAAGAAATGCCTGCTATTACATCCTATCTCCTTTTTTCTACTTCTACAGTATAGGAAAAAAAGACACTTCTGAAGCATTGGGAGAGCCTTTTTTTCTGCTTGCTGTGACCATAGCAAGCTCTGCTTTACTCAGCTGAGCTTGGAAGTGTCTGCAGTACCTACTCAAGAGACCTCAGCTTCCCTGATGACAACACTTGCCTCATCTCAGTTGCAAGCTACAAGGCAGGGAAGCAGAACCTGGCCTTGGAAAAAGAGGCTTCCCTTAACTGCAGTTGCTGGAGCTGGACATTTTAACCCTCGCTTAGGATTAATCAGCTCTCTATCTTCAGAAATGTTATTTGCCCAGTATAAATGACATAAACCAAGATCATCATCTTAGTTTATTTTTCTAGAGTCCTTAGCATGCTACATTAACCTGACAATGTTTAATCTTGTGTTCATTTCACAATACACTTCATGCAATTCACAGCTGTAATTGGTTTTACACTGACATTACACATTTCGACCTAGACATGGGAAAAGAATAACTCTTAATATTATTTCTCTGAAAAGTGTCCAAGCTCGAGTGGCACAGCAGCAGCTCATGCTAGTTTCATGTGCATATTTCTTTCTTCTGCCTTTTCTTTCACTGCAAGGATGATCACTGGCATAAGATTGTTAAGGTCCTTGTTTTAGTCCATTTGCAATTGAACTACGTTTGTTTGATTTCTTATGTCCTGAGGAGTTCTCTCTTATAAAACAGCATTCAAGTATTCTAGTTTAACATCCCCATTTTTCTGAGTTAAGGAACAAAATAGACCTTGGGCTTCTGTTTCCATTATGAGTCTTCCAGAGTCCCATAACTGACAGCCGTAAAGTCTTCCTTTGTAACACACACTCAGCACTAAAGCCAGAGTATTGCTATTTGGCATTATCCAGTGAAGTGCAAGAAATTAAATAAGTTATGTCTTTATTGCTATAGTACAATACCAAGCAAAGTCACTTTTTAATACAGTTGCAAGGGTTTCATAGAGTACATGTCCCTCCTCTTAGGGCCCAGTAGTTCAGCTGCACTGCAAGTATCACTTAGCTATCATGTGTCAGATGTCAGTCTAAGAAGATGTGTTGAGTATTCTTGAGTCTGAAGAATCAGACCTTTCATCATACTCGTCTTCTGTGTAAATCGGTTGCTTAGACACAATAGGACACCCGTCATCAGGGATTGAGATCCTAGGATCTTCTGACGAGCGGGAAGGAAGGACAGGCGAGCTTCGGAAAACGCTGGCCGAGTTGCTAGAGAAAGGACTGACATACTGGGACCGCAGCTGGTACTGCTGCTGCAGCGTCATGGTGTTCCACAGGGTGACGTCATTGGGCAGGAATGGGCTGGACTGGTTTCTTGCCAAAGTGTTCCTCAACATCAGCGGGTAGCGTGGTGGCTGAGGGAAAGGGTGCTGCAAAGGTACGGCCAGAGGATTTGGCACGACACTACTGGAATCGGCAGAGAACCTCAGTGTGTCGGGAACCCTAAATGCTGAGCCCACAGACCATTTGGAGGAGGAAATAGGGTATGAACTCAGCGTGTGTTCAAAAATGTGCCCATTGGAAGGCAAAACAAGACCATCAGATTCTGCAGAAGTTCTCTCCCCACTGGCCACCAAAGACCGACTGGACAGGAGAACCTCTACAGCACTCACCAGATCACCACCGCACCCCTTCAGGATCAACTCCAGCACAGTTGGCTTTTGGTTAGGGAAGATCTTCTTCAAGACTTCAAGTGGAGGTCTGTTGGCTTTCAAACTGAAAGGTAAAGAAACTGTCCCAGAAGGACCTTCTATCAGGAGGTGGTTCTGCTCTGGGTGGTACTTGGGGCTGGGGCTGTCTGGACGGCTCGCTGTGCTCCCACCATTTTTCTGAACTGCGTAACCAACCTCATCCACTGAAACAATTTCAGGGCTTTCAGGGGTGAAGCAACTTTTGGCTTTAGTCATGTCTGGGGAACTCCTTTGGTCTGTGTCTTTGTCACTGTAGGTCTCGGCATTCTCTGCTCCACTGGCATCACCCAACCGCTCCTCATTCATGTCTGCAAAGAGAAGGCAGAGAAGTTAAGGAAAAACTGAGGCCAAAAGCTTTTACAGACTTTTGAGGATACAGTCTTCTTAAATTGAACAGAGCAGGATCCTAGGGGGAAAAAAAAAAAACAAAACAAACCATTTTGCACAGAGATGCTGCTAAAATTGAGATCTATTCGCAACACCTCATGAGAACAAAACTGCAAAAGAGTAATGTGACCTGGTCTAGGCACTTTATGCTGCCTTACAGATATCTGTATCATTCTCCCATGTACAAGAAAAGAAGCAGTGGTCATTTTTCTACTGCGTCAAATATGCTGTATCAATCCTCTCTCACTCGTTACAAGTCAACACACCACCCAAGTGCAGGCTTTCTCAGAGGAACTTCAGCACTTTCACATCATTAATTCCTCACTAGCACCATCTCACTGACTGTGAGCTGAAGATATCCAGAGGGCACTTGGGAGACCAAAATTCCCTCTGCAAGTCCAACAGGACTGGTGGAACCACTCCGTCATGACTACTGGCTGAAGGTTAAAGAAGTCTTCAAATAAAGTAGTGCATTCCAGTTCTGGCTTTGCAGAAACTGGTTCCTTCCCTAGCAAGAATCACAGGCTGTTCCTCCAAACCCTGGAGCACAGCTGATGGCTTGGCCCATTAGAGCATAGAATCTAGAAAAATCTGGTTTGGAGAGGACCTCTGGAAGGCATCTGGTCCAACCTCCTGTTCAAAGCAGGAGTAAACTAAAATATAGAGCAGGTTGCTCATATCCCTGCTCAGCTGAGTTTTAAATAATTCCAAGGATGGAGGCTCCATCCACAACCTCTCTCAGTGCTTGTTCCAGGTACCTTGCTTTTTGTGTGCTAAACTAAGAAGGGCAAAACCTGAGTACAGGGCTGAAAACAAGCCCCTTGATGTCTCTGTCTCCAGATGGACACTCAAAAACAGGGATGCCCCAAGTCTCTGGTCACTTTCATAATGCCTGGCCAGAGTATGGAAACCTTTGAAATAAAGACTGCTTGTCAGAAAGGAGAAGAAGAAGAAAGGTTGGCAGCTTTCACAGTTTATGCACAAGGGGGGCAACGTATTTGCTTGAGATCATTCACGGTCATTTCCCAAGGACACTGTTGTGCCGTCCTCCCTCCTACAGCGCAATGATGATCTCCCTGGGAAGCATCAATGTCTGGGGAAAGGGTCGTTGTCCAAGCTGCGGCTGGCAGAGCCTGCTTTAACTGCACAGGGCGGTGCTTTAGAACACACATATGTGAAAGACTACCAGCAGAAACCAATACAACTATTTGCTTGTTTTCCTAAGCCCCTGGTGATCAGCTCAACCAGATAAAGAAGCTATAAGAAGCAAGCAAAGGCTCCCAAGATGTGCTGATGACCACCCCTGCCCAGTCAAGATGGAACAAGTTAAAGGCGTGCAAGTGCCTGAGCCTCGCTGCTCGCCACCAACAGTCCTGCCTCCCTCTCACCCTGGGAACGGGCAGGGCATTTCCCCATGCAGCGGGCTAAGTTCAGCGTTGAACAGATCAGCTTAAGACAAACTCTGTTAGTGCAATTTACCCACCTTGAGAAAGGAGTCAGGGTCTGAGCAAACCTGCACTGAGCGAGAAGCCACTGTGCTCGCCAGAATGGGAGCTATAAATAAATATGAGAACCTGGCAGAGCACAGCCTGACAGTCAGAGTGGCAAAGGGAGGTTCTCCTCATGAGGATGGCGGTGGCAGGCAGATACAATGGGCCATCCTACAGAGCTGTGGGATGCTGCTAGTTTGGGCTGCAGAAGGTGAGCATGGGAGTGGAGCTGAGCAATACAGATGCACTTCTGAAGATCTCGCCCTTCTCTTTTAGCAGGATAACCTCCTTTGGCTACCCATTTTGATATTGGTTATGCTTCCTGTCCAGTGCAAACGGAGAGGCAATAACCCTTCATGTAGGTACATTACAGAGAAGGCAATGTATGTATGCTCTTCGTTACACACTCAGTGCATCAGCCTCGCCTTAGCAGCCAAAGGGGAATGCAGGAAATGTTTGCCGGTAGCAAACTGGAAACGTGTGTCCTTTCGAGGAGGTGGTCAGACCTCGGCATAGCTCATCCATTATTTGAAAAAACCATGAGGCTTACACTACCTTTCCCTCCTAATCCCTTCACATGTTCGTAATGATGCATTTATTACAAAGGACGGGATGTTAAGAATAATTCACATCCGAGTGAATGGGCAATTTATGCACTGAAGGCTCACCAGGCAGTCTGAGGATGGCTAATTACCTCTGCCCCTGTCTTGCCAGAGATAGAGAGGCATTTAAGGGAGACGATGGTCCTAATTTCCCCAGAAACAGGTTGCACTGTGGTACCCAATATTACCAAATGGACCACATGCAGGCAATTGTATTTCAGAACTACTGCGCTTTTCCAGTGTATCTTTATGGGGTGACAAGCATCACTGGGGAGCAAATAGATGCTAAAAAAAAAAATGGAATAAGATCAGATATCCCTAATACACTCCCTGATCCTGAATAATGATTCTTTTCAAGATATTTCAGGTTTGTTTAGTTTTCATTATCTTTAAAAGTATCCTTATGAGGCTTGGCTACAAATTTTCTTCAAATCCTGAAACCTCATCCCACTCAAGTTTGTATCTTCATCAGCGGCAGACTGCACAGATCCCGACTCAGCCTTGCACAGGTACAGCACAGGTCATAGCGGTGCATCTCACCAGACTGTTAGACTCACAGGGTCAGACCCGTAAAACGAGATTTCGGCAGTTTAAATCAAATGCTGCTATTAACACAAGGCTGGTAAACACTGAGCTTGGATGCTATTCTTTTTTGGTTATTATTATTTTTTTTTTTTTCCTTCCCCCCCCCCTGCCTTTTTGAGAGCGTTTCTCGCCGCCGATGCCAGGCGGATTTTCTCGCGATGCCCCAGCCCCGGGCTGCTGTGCGCGGTGTCACACACCCCGGGTGCCCCAGGCCGGGGTGGGATTGGGTTCCCTGCCCGGCAGGTCGTGTTTTGACTATGCTTTTTGCTGCTCTGAACGCCATGTCCCCAGGGCGTCCACGGCGCGGGGAGGGCCAGGCGGAAAGCTGCCCCCGCCTCTTGGTGGGAATTGCCGAGATGGGGTTTTTCGTTTGTTTAAAACGGGCGCAAATCAGCGATCGTCAAACAAACAAGGAGCTGGGAAGGCACATTATAAACGTCCTTATGCGGGCACTGAATTGTAGGAATATTGCATGCATGCGTTAATCCCAAAGATCTGTATTTTCAGGTACAAAAATATTAATTTTATGTTCAGGTATATACAAATACACAAATACACAACCCGCTGCTCTTAGCCAGAGGTATTTTTTTGCACCACTCGTAAGCTTCACATGAGGATGTTCCAGGCGCTAAGAAAGAAGTGTCGTCCACAGACATTTTTTATGTTTGTGGGTTTGGGGTGGTTTGGTTTTTTTGGATGGTTTTTTTCCCCCATAAGCTTCACATGAGGATGTTCTAGGCGTTAAGAAAGAAATGTCATCTGCAAATATTTTTTATGTTTGTGGGTTTGGGGTGGTTTGTTTGTTTGTATATTTTTTTCCCGCACACCTTCTATTTCAAATTGCCTGCGTTCAAGTACTCATTTTGCCAGCCCTGAGGAAACTAGGGAAATTGTTTTCTTATCGATATAGACGATGGGGAGTATTCATCAAATAATACGCATGCAGAGACAGATACAGATACATTCCCAGATACATTCCCAGATCTACAGAGATGCAGTGCAAATACAGATACACGTGAAACACAGTACAGTGGAAGAACCGTGCATATATTCACGGTAAAATCTACATTAATAAATAAAGCTTCTACGAATTCTGAGCAGTGTATATATTTTTCCTTGCCTATTTATACACTAAGGATCATGAGGCAAATATTGTAAAGGGGCCAAATAAAAGTAAAACGGGTGAGAGAGAGAAGCTGTTCTCCTCAGGTTAATAACTTGTCTGGAAAACTTGGTCTAATACTTTGGAACCAAATTTGCTTCCTTGATATTCCCACCGCTGACTCTCTGTTAAAACAGCTTGCACTTTGATTGTTAGGACAGCTCTTTCTGCAACACAGATTTTCCTGGATCCCAAAAACATCTGCTGTTTTCCCTGTTTCTATTATTAAAATTGACTGATACCAGAACTAGCATAAAGCCACATAAAGCTAATGTCGTGTAAAACTTACGGGGGGTTTTGTGGAGTCTGTGGGTTTTTGGGGTTTTTTGTTGGTTGGTTGGTTGGGTTTCTTTTTTGTTGTTGTCGTTTTGCTGTTTCTTTGCTTGCTTTTAAATTACTTTCACTCCACACTTTCTTCCCTATCTTCAAAGGTCTAAGGTACTTTGTAGGAGACTAGCCACTGTTCCCAAACTAACAGAGACTGCTGTGATGCATTAAGAAGCTGGCTCTGAAATTAACAGAAGACTCGATACAGCGTTATATTAATTGTTTACAAGCCTTGATAACTATTACTACAACAGAGAAATGTAACACGCGCTCGTGTGGGAGATGAAAGTTCATGAGCACGGTTATCAGGAGGAGGAATTATTCTGGGTTAGCACAGGCAGATGCAACCGGGGTAGTTTCTAGGCGCGTTACTTGCACAGAACAGAACTTCGCAACTGTCCCACCGAAATGACCAATTCTGGCAAGAATAAAAATAAACTGATCTGATTCTACCGTACATCGGAAAATACCTCCTCCGTACTGAAAAAAAAAAAAACCTTCCAGGAGATTAATGTCCGGGGGGGGGGACGGGACTAGAAACGGAGGGGAGCCGGAGGAGCAAATGATTATATCCTCTATCCTGACGACGGTGTTAATACAGGTAGCGGGGAGAGAGCGAAGAGAAAAAGAAAGCCCTGCCGTCCAGAGCACGCAGGATGGATGGAAATAAACGGCTTATCTGGTTAAACAGCGTCTGGTGGCAGGTGACAGGAGGACCCCCCGAGGAGATAATTTTCCGCTTTGCTGTCACGCATTCCCATGTTCATAAAAGCGGGGAAAAAACCCAAACCCTCCGTAACGATCGGAGACCGGGACAGCGCGGGTGAGGTCTGTGCAACGGGGGTTGCTCCCCGCCACCCCCGGTCCCGGGGCGGGGGTGCCCCGGCCCCCCCCAGCCCGGCCTCACGGCGGGCGGGGGCCGGCGCCGCGCCGCGGGTCTTGATTTATGAAGCTCTCCTCCGTTATTCCCCCCTTCTCCCCCCCGTAAAGCTGTTAGCGGAAAGTGCTGACTGGCTGGCAAGGAAGAATTTCTCATCAATACACTTTGATTGTATTTTGCAAACAAAATGCCTGTTGCTTGGTAACATTTCACTTGAGCCTGACCTTCCCCAAAAGTTATTGCTATCAGATTCGATTTACACTGTCCTCCCGTGATTACTGTAATCTTTTAAGCTGGGAAGTTCATATATCAGGGGGAAGAAAAGTTGGGCGTGCATGTCAATACCGTTCCTATCCGCCAGATTTATATCCTGCTGGCGAAGTTTATTTGTTTCACTTTCTGGAAGGAGCCAAGGCGGCTTTTTTTCCTCTCCCCCCTCCTCCCCGGCCTTTCCCCCACCCATCGCGCGGTCCCTGCCCCGGCCAAGCGCCGCCGCGGGTGCGGGGGGCGGAGGGGCTCCGGCCAGGCGGACATTTGGGGAGCGGGGGGACCCCAGCGCCCCGGCCCTGGGGAAGGGCCGGCGGAATCGGGCGGAGGTGGGGGGCCCAGGGAGAGGCGGAGGGCGGGCGGGCGGTGCCGAAAGCCGGCGACGGGGAAGCGGGTCCCAGACCGCCGGCAGCCTGGCCGCACCGACGGACCCTGCCGTGCCGCCACCTCGGGCCCCGGGGTTGTGTCTTCCCCAGAGCTGGAGGAACAGAGCCCCATGCCGGGGCCCCGGCCGACGCCTTCGGGTCCGGGCCGGCTCCTTACTCGCGTCCTCGGAGAGAGACGGGCTGGTCCCGCTCCCCCGCCACGTCCCCGCGGGGCTCCGGCCGCCCGGCAGCGGGCCGTCCGGAAGCCCCCAGGGTTTGCCATTTCCCGCCCGGGGCACCGGGTGAAACTTCGTCGCAGTCGCCGCTTGCCAGCGGGGGGGGCTGCCAGCTGGCTGCCGGGCGTCCCCGTCGGGGAAGGCTGTCGGCTCCCGCTGAGGCGCGGGGCGGGGAAGGGGACGGCGGCTCCGGAGCGTTACTTTTGCGTCCCGAAATGTGTGTTACCGGTAGGTCGCACCCACAAGGTGCCGGTCGCGGGCAGCATGCCCCACCCGCCGAAAGCCGCCCCGGACGCGGCCCGGCGCGACACGCTAGCGCAGGAGGGAAGCCGAAACAACGGGGTCGCCCCGCTCATCCCCTGCCGCCCCCCGGGCCTCCCTGCTCCGCAGACACCCCCACCACCACCCCGGTTCCCGGCGCCGCTTTTGCCCCGAAGCTCCCCGTGGAGGTTTTGTCCTGGAGGAAGTCCCGCAGCCCGGTG
>VYZW01042708.1:0-13959 GCA_013401315.1 Balaeniceps rex | reverse complement strand
TTCGTTCATATTTTTCACTTGAGCAACAGTGGGTGAGGGGGGGGGGGGGAAAAATAGGGAAAAACTTTCTCTACGATTTCCCTTGAACAAGCACGTGCCCCGCAGGGCGTTACAGTTGTGCACGGGTTGTTGGTGGCTTGGAAAATAAAAGTTGCTTGGCTCAAGCAAGCAACAGAAACCTGTGAAATACACAAGTATTGAAAGTGGTTGGAAGTTCAAGCTGCAGAAGAGCTAGCTGAGTGTTTGATTAGTCCCTTTTCCCTCCGTGTTTATTTTAACCGTCCTGCTGTGGGTCTAAAATGCATCCACAGCGGAGAATTTAAGCTGATACTGGAACCTCTGCGGCTTTAATCCTGTCACTGTACTGCGTAGAGGGGCAAGTAATTTGCAAGGACCTTTATAGTTAATAGAAATAAAATGAGGGGCTTCTGTAAATGTGTGAACCTGATCTCGTCGTGCTACAGTCTCTCGGCTTTGAGATGATAATTATGTTTGCTAAGGGAGTTAAGGGATGATGGAAACTCTGGCAGTAGATAAAGTGTTTCTATTCCTGGCACCTTAGGGATAGAGTATCAATTCACCACAACAGATGGAGCAAAAGCCCTTGAAGAGCTGTTGTTGAAATAACTTTGGGACCTGTCATCTGCCAACAGATACTGTTCACGAGCAGGCACCAAGAAGTTTCAGGTTGATGGCGTGAGACCCTGCCAAATGTCCGTCACCAGCTGCGGTTTAAGTAGAAGCTGATGGGGAAACAAGGCAGGTGAACGGCAATCTGCACGGGAAGGAGGGCTCGATGGAGAGAAGTTTCATAACGTTTGTAGGGAAAAGCTACAGAGTGGAGAGACTGTGATTTGTAGTTTAGCTTGTCTGATTCTCACTGTGTTGACAGCTTGGTTTGAATTGTTCATAATTTTGCCCAAATTGAACTTTTTGGTTGAAAAATACCAGTGTGTTTTGTGTATCTGGTCAAATAGAATGTAAAATATAAAATATATTTAATATGAAAATATACAAAAGCTCAGCTAAATAGGTTAACTGTTTCTGTAGCTGAGATTAGATCAGGGAGGATTGCTTTTCTTTTGTTGAGAAATGAAATCCTGTAATTGGTTCATTGAAAAGCCCATGAACATGATACATGACACTGAGTCGTCCAGAGCTGCTGATTAGTGTGTGTGAATCATGGGAAAAGTGAAGCCAGTTACCATACCTCTCATGTGCCAACTGGGCTTAGATGCATCTTTAGTTTTTTACCTTAAGCATACTTCTGCTTGGAATACTTTTTTTAGTATCTAACCTATTAATAATTTAGTTCAGACTTACAACTACAAGGGGCAAATAAAAAAAAAAAACCAAAAACCAACCTCCCAAAACCCCCAAACAAACCCAAAAACCCCCAACCAACCAACAAAAAAAAAAATCACAACAAACCAAACAGCTGGCAGAGCTAATGGATGTACGTAGTTTATCATGAATCACTAAAAAAAAAAAAAAAAATCAGTTACGCTGAAGCTTAAACTTGGGAACAAGTATTAGGTGGGAGAGAAATATTCTTAACTGTGCCCTATTAGGACAGCGGTTTGTTTTTATTAGACACTGGAGAGTCTACTCATTTGTCATCTTCTGCCATATCATTTTCTAGCATTTGATAAAGCGCAAGCGTCAGGTAAAGCTTTTCTCATAATCACCGCATTCATGTCCCTCTCCCTATAGTTTCTCTGGTATCTAGAATTAATTGTTACAGGCAGCACACGGGAGCAATGAGAAGTCTCTAGTTTTCACAGAACGGAGATTTTTACCATTCTGTAAGAGCTGGCTGAAGGTTGCCAATTAACTGGAAACTTTTTGAGGGAATTCTTTCTCACTCAGCCTTTCAGGCATCACCTGCAGGGCCCTCGGAGAAAGGCAAAGACGACTCAAGTGCGTCCTTTGGACTGGTTCTGCGTAGCGCTGTACCGTGTCATCTAAGCGTGTCACACCAATCTCATTCCTCCAAACGAGAATTCTCTATCCATCCAGCAAAGGAGGGTGAAAAATTGGATTCAATGGCTTCTAAGCTGTCATGCTGGAATTCATACTGCAAAGGTACTAAATCTTAAGCGTTGTCTGCAAAATAAACTATCTATCTTTCGGTCTTATCGAATTGTTTACTCTCTCCACACAGGGCAAACAGAGCTGAATTGATACCTTCTCTCTAATTTTTCAAGGGCTAGCTCATCTGCAGAGAAAGCGAGATTCCTGGAAGCCATCTGCCAAACGTTACAGAGGTGCGTGGAGTGAAAAAGTGAAATGGGGCTGTCTGAAATATGGGGAAGGAGGAGACGGAGGCACTTGTAGAGTGTTGGTAGGAGATTTTGATGCCAGAGGGGTGATGTCTCTCAGTTTTCCTGTGTGAAATGAATTAATGGTAGGATTCACCATAAAAAGTAATCATCTCCTGTGATATCCTAATACGATGTACTTTTGTCTTACAAGTGCTGTTTGTTTAGTTCTTCTAGGCTTTTTAACTTGAAACAAACCCATAATATGCTACGTCGTGGGATGGGAGGTAGGGTTTCTTGGAGATGGACCTAGATACCGTGATTCTGCAGCACTCTAGTGTCCCTAACGATAATCATCCAGTGCACGTTTGGAAAAACAAAAGCCAGGAGCCTGAGAGGGGGTAAAGGGCTAGAAAACTGGGCTCGATTGTAAGAGCTGCTATGGAGTGGCAAACCGGCATTTCAGAAAAGTGGCACCTGCTTTGAAAACAGATACGGTCATTTTCCATCCTTCCATCACTGAAAGGATGGAAAACAGGTTTTGTCTTTAGGTTTCTAGAGAGTGCCGGACCAGAATCGGTCTCGCTGTGCTGTACTTTAGGTAGGATGATGAACACGTGAGTGCCCTCTGCTTCAAACTTGCCCAGGAGTAAGATGCGTAAGCTTTACAAAACTTTCCCTGTGTGAAATTCAGTCTGGTGCTGGTTGCTTCTCCCATCCCGTACGTAGCTTAGGGTGTTTAAACGCCCGCTGTAGGTGTCCCATGAGCAAAAATGTTGAATTGGGGCAACTATGAAGCTTCTTTATTGCATGCAGAGTAATGCAAAAGTAAATCTACTAGCTTTAATGGAAGATTTATACGGAGCCATGGGAATGCTGTGAAGTTAAACCAGTGTAGCCCAGCTTACTGCAGAGGAAGCACGTCTTGTGAAAACTCCTTCCATTGCACTGGATTTCCTCAGCGTGGTACACGGTCTTCTCGCAGGCACCGCATTTGGCTCCACCTCCCCAGTTCGGCATCCTTATATGTGAAGGGTAGCCTGGAAAAATCAAATTACATAAATAAATACAACAGCAAGAGTGAATTATTTTAAACAGAACAACTTGATTTGAATTTTTTTTTTTTTTCGCCCCCTCTCCAGTCAACTCTTGCAGGGTGGCCCCAAGCCAATATCTGCTGGTGCGAATTATGCTGGAGTAGCTGTAGATTATCTGGTAGCAGAGAGAGGAGATGGTAGCTGAGCGTCCACCCAGCTTCTGTAGCCCTACTGAGGAGGGGAGACCTGGGGAGACCTTCCTCACTGTTGGGAGCTGTGGCTGGTGTAACGGGTTTTTGGGGCACGCTGGTAGCCGGAGCATCCTACGTACCTGTGCAGCAGCAGGAATGTGTCCTATCCGTGGGTGAGGGTGCTTGGGGGACAGGGGCACTCTAAATCCTCTGTCCTCTGTGACCTTCTCTTGTAAATAAGGATATTCCTTAGCTCAGCGTGTTGTGATGGTAAATATGTGAAATGGTTGTGAGGCGTTTCAGTAAAAAGGTGCCAGGATCACTCAAACCTCTTCTGGAGAAGTGGAGCTAGGATTTATTTTCCAGCAAATAGTCATTTTCTTTCAATCCTGCCCTCCCCTGTATCCCAGTGTAGCCTTTTCCCCTTGGTTTTTGCTTTATGTGTGTTGATCTGGTTTGGGGAGGCAAATTTTAGTGGAGGCTAACAAACACTTTGAAGCTTTACTGGAGTTTAAGCAGAAGTGTGGATGGTATTTGGCATTAAATTTGCTGCAGAACAGTGTTCTGCCTCGACTCTCTGCTAAGAGACAGCGTATAGGACTATTTATACCTTCCCAAAGCAAGTGGTAGTTCATCCACTGCCACGTGAGCTTCCTTGGTGACACGTATAAAGGCAATTTTCCGTGTCAGTATGATATCATCTTGTACAATTCACACCTGGATAGTTCCACCTTGAAGTCTAACAAATGTACGATGTTATTTCAGAGGATGCTTTAATAGAAACAAGTCGGTTGTTGCTTTTCTGAATTCCTCATAAAACGATCGCTGTGCTGCACAGCCGTTATAAAGTAAGAACAGGTAGGTTCGTAAGGTGCTTAAGGCGTGTTTTGCTTTGTCAATTGTTTTAAAAATCTAAACATAGAATCATAGAATCATTTGGTTGGAAAAGACCTTTAAGATCATCGAGTCCAGCCGTACCTGTCCACTACTAAACCATGTCCCTGAGCACCTCGTCTACCCGGCTTTTAAATACCTCCAGGGATGGGGACTCCACCACTTCCCTGGGAAGTGTGGTCCAATGCTTGATAACACTTTCAATGAAGAAATTTTTCCTAATACCCAATCTAAAACTCCCCTGGCGCAGCTTGAGGCCGAGGGGGGAAAAAAAAAAATAATAATAAAAAAAAAAAAGTAGTGCTTACTGTTCCAGTTCTTACTATTCCAGTGACTGCTGCAGTGACTTGCCCAAGGTCACGCCGGAGGGCAGTGTCGGAGCCAGGGGCCCAGCTTAGGCCGCCTGATGCGGGCTCAGTAAGTGCCCTTCCTGATGATTGTGCTATCACACATCTGAAACAACCCCAGCCTACGGTTTGCCCTTCTGTTTTCTTGTTTGAGTCATGGTTTCTGGAAAGACTGGGACGTCATCTTGTCATCTGCACATCGTATTATCGGGTTGTTCCAGGCTCCTGGCGCAGACCTTCTTTCTCCTTCTTGGAAAACCAGTCACCTTCTTATTATAGTTCTTTCGAAGCCTGCTTGTGCTATTTGTATTTGATTAAATTCACCATGAGATATTCCTAACTAAGAAAAGGATTTTGAACGCTGAATCAGGCCTGCTGCCTGAGAATATTCTTCTGAAGTCAAGAGAGGGAGAGAGGGGGGAATTTATCACAGCAGTGATGTAACATAGCTGGTATCTTAAATGGCTTGCACTTAAGAGTAACATTTTATGATCTCTGTACACTGGACACTAATGTCCCGTGTTTATCATCATTTTAAGTGACTTCTGTACTGTATCTTCTGAATTTCAGAATGAAATGAACAATTTCTACGTGCCAGCTCCGCAAGCTTAACCTGAAGCTGAAGGGAATTCTTTCTACTAACACTAAAAACCATGCACTGGTATAAAAGACGTGTCTGTCCAGCAAAAAGAAAATAGCACAGGAGTGTGTGCGCTTGCTGAAGCGATAGCACTGAAGACATAGCAACGTGGGCACCTTTTAGCGGTCGGTGTTTGATACCAACAGAGATACCAGCATATCCAAACATCTCTGCTTTAGTACTGCAGTCGTTAGTGTATCCTTAACCCTGTGTAATTACTTCAGCATAAGAAGGACATGGACCTGTTGGAGCGGGTCCAGAGGAGGCCACAAAAATGCTCCGAGGGCTGGAGCACCTCTGCTACGAGGCCAGGCTGAGAGAGTTGGGGCTGTTCAGCCTGGAGAAGAGAAGGCCCCGGGGAGACCTTAGTGCGGCCTTGCAGTACTTAAAGGGGGCCTAGAGGAAAGATGGGGACAGGCTTTTTAGCAAGGCCTGTGGTGACAGGACAAGGGGTGATGGTTTTAAACTAAAGGAGGGCAGATTTAGGCTGGATAGAAGGAAGAATTTTTTTACAGTGAGGGTGGTGAAGCACTGGAAGGGGTTGCCCAGAGAGGTGGTGGAGGCCCCATCCCTGGAAACATTCCAGGTCAGGTTGGCCGGGGCTCTGAGCAACCTGATCTGGTTAAAGATGTCCCTGCTCACTGCAGGGGGGTTGGACTGGATGGCCTCTAAAGGTCCCTTCCAACCCAAAGCATTCTGTGATTCTATGATATTCACCGTTACCTGCGGCAGACAGCGTACCTGTCATCCTCACGCAAGATCCAATCTCTCTTTCTCTTTGTGAGGCTGATTTGTGCTCAGCTCAACAACGTCCCTGGCTCCGGCAGCCTTGTCCTCTGCTGCCATACAGCACCGGCATCGTTCATCTGACCCTGTCAGTCCTTGTGGGAGGCCGCTCACGAGCCGCCCTGCTCTGACCGTGAGAAAACAGGAACGATGCAAGAAGGGAAAGAAAACTCTGCTTGCCTCTAACTGGGATTATCTGTAATGTAACGGGTAAGAAGCAAAAATCTGGTGTAGCTGAAATAAGAAACAAAAATAACTGCACGCAAGGTAACAGAGCGTGAATTTGGTCCCTTCTTACTCGGTGAAGGCTTTACTGAATGGCACTGCTAAAATCTTTTTTCTGTTTCTTTTAAATGGGAGATAAAGGAACGGAGAGAAATCTTTCACGTAGGTAAAATCTTATTGTCTCTTTCTGCCACTCTGTATTTTTTCCTATTTTTAAGGTATTTTTGTATTGGTGCCACGTTTTCCTCTTATAAATATAGTTCAAGTAATGCTTCAAACATTTTAAGAGAAGGAAGAGCAACGGGAGATAAAAATCAGTTTTGTGACACTTTCTTGAAACTTAAAATGAGATTTTTGTGTCCACAACGTTCTCTTTCAGACCAAGTTTCCAGGTGAATCCCTTCCCAGCTGGAGCAGCACCCGGAGCTGCCTGGGAGGAGCGTGGTTTGTACCCCTGGTCTCTGTAAAACTGCTTCTGCTCTTTTAGCTCCTCTCAAAGGCATACCAGGCGTCTCGGTCTGTGCCAACGGGATGCTTGTTGGAAAGCAGCTCTAATGATGTAATTAGCTGAAGGAAAAAAATAATCGCTGAAAAAGCCTGATAATGCGTGATAGTGAACCTTGTGCTGTTACGGGCTGTGGTCAGAGCTCTTAAAAGAACCATTGCTCCTGAGGCTAATTATAGTAACATGACTGGGCATGCATACACATTTTCCATGTTTTTTTGGCATCACCTGATGGGAAGCTGTAGGAGAAAGAAGTCACGGTGAAAACGTTCCCCTAAGGATAGCGGCATAAGGATGGCAGCGTATGCCGTGATGTCTGCGCTGGCTGCCTTGCCGGCTGGGTGAGGTACCAGGGCAAGCCCGTGCTCTTCGTGTCCTCGCTTTGTTCATCTCTCCGAGCACCGAACTGCAGTGGCCGTCCCTGCGGATGCTGCCTGTGCAGCAGTATCCCCACGAGCAAGTAAATTCCACAGGGTATATGGCATTCAGTTTTCTACTCATCTAAATTATAACAGTGGAGCCCTGCGTCCAGCTCTGGAGCCCTCAGCACAAGAAGGACATGGAGCTGTTGGAGCGGGTCCAGAGGAGGCCACAAAAATGCTCCGAGGGCTGGAGCCCCTCTGCTCCGAGGCCAGGCTGAGAGAGTTGGGGCTGTTCAGCCTGGAGAAGAGAAGGCTGCGGGGAGACCTTAGTGCGGCCTTGCAGTGCTTCAAGGGGGCCTAGAGGAAAGATGGGGACAGGCTTTTTAGCAAGGCCTGTGGTGACAGGACAAGGGGTGATGGTTTTAAACTAAAGGAGGGCAGATTTAGGCTGGATAGAAGGAAGAAATTTTTTACGCTAAAGGTGGTGAAGCACTGGAAGGGGTTGCCCAGAGAGGTGGTGGAGGCCCCATCCCTGGAAACATTCCAGGTCAGGTTGGACGGGGCTCTGAGCAACCTGATCTGGTTAAAGATGTCCCTGCTCACTGCAGGGGCGTTGGACTGGATGGCCTCTAAAGGTCCCTTCCAACCCAGAGCATTCTATGATTCTATTCTATTAAATCTCCATCCTTACAACATGCAAATATTCCTATTTGTCACAGGAAAAAATTATACCCAAAGTCTTAATTTCACTTCATGTCATTGGGTGTCAGTACCTAAATCCCCTTGAAATTCCCTCAATTTTGTTGTCTAAACCTGGTTAACTCGCAGTGACCGCTAACCGCACGGTACTTGTTATATTTTGGTGATCTAGTGGGAAGTAGAGTGGGCCCAATCTAAATGTATGAAACATGTGACAGAGAAACTTTTGAGTATTAATATTGCGGCACGTTGGCAGGCGCCCACGGTACTGTTAAGCTGGAGCAGCATTCTTGGTCGTGCTCTAATCGTACTCAGCAGCTCGTATCGTTCCGTTTCAAAATGCAGCTACTATACGGAGTAGAATTTATACACATCAGATGTGCAGCCAAGGATACGTGCTTCTCATTATTTAGAGCTTGTAACTCTAGTCTCTAGGCTAGCCTCAGAGCCAGGAAGCCTTTGAAGTGTTTCTGTGCTGTGCACAGGCATGAAAAAATGTGAGCCGTCTTCTGTTGGGCTGTTAGTCATACCGTACAAATCTGGATGTCACGTAACTGTCACAGAGCGCGTCACACTCATCAGAGTGCTATTGATAAGAATAGAATCCAAAAATATATTTAGATCCATTGATCTAAATGGGGGGTGGACGCGGTATTGGCCCGATGAAGTTGTGCAGAGGAGTAAAAGGCAGCGCTAGGGCCAGGTGGTGCGGCGCAGGTGAAAAAGATGTTGAAAGTAATTCTGGTGTTTCCTTGCTAATCGCAAGGTTTTTCTTTCTAAATGCTTACACATTTGATAGTCTAGAGCTCAAGCCATATCTGAACGGATGGCAGAAGTCACTTACTGTGTGGCTGGGAGGATTATCTCATGTGGCTACGGGATGGCCTTGAAGTGGATAAACAGAATGGGAAAGGTCGGTCTTCGTGACCACTGGTGGAAATGGTGGTGGAAATGCTGAGCCAGGACCGAAGGATACCATGTGCCTTGCATCTCTCTCTATTTTAGCCCCAGCTAGCTGTTCGGTCTAGACTCAGTTAAAAGTATAAGAATTCCTTACCTAAAAAATATTCAGTAATAGTATCAAATTAAATCACTACCGACGCTGAAATAGAAGTATCAAGGCTACGTTTGAAACTCTGTTCCCAGCTGAAGTCTGTGGGAAATGCCAACGCAGGCAGGACCGCGTTCCGTACCTAATCACGGCTCCGCTGCTGACCCGTCCTGTGACCACCACTGACTCATCCCCCCCTCCTTGGCGTTACTCGCCTCTCCGGCACCCTGGGGGTAACAATATGCAGCTTCCTTTGCAAAAGGAGCAATAAAATGCCGCTATAGTTTTCCTCTTTCTCTGCAGCTAACACCCGCTGTGTTATGTTTCATCTTGATGTGTCTGGAGCGTAAAGCACCATTCCCACCACTGCATCTCGAAAAGCCTGAAGGTGTTTTTGGCAAAACCTAACCCACTGCAGACAGCGTTTTCTCTCAGCAGAAAGGGTTCACCACAGAAAAAATGTTTGTATTTGAAGAGTGAGCTCATTTAATGAGGTGCAATATTGCTATGTATTTATAATCATATTTCTTATATGCCGATGCATTCCATGGACTATGGATACAGGTAAATTTGAAGTTGATTAGTTGTTAGTGTCGTACATTTAGCCTCCAGCACGGTCTCATGATGACTAGTGTTTTTCCTTTATTTCTGCAGTAAACCAACAGATGGAGATCAAGGGATGGGAATTTCTGCACTAACACAGGAAAGTTGCTGTGATTTTTCATTGACACCGGTCACTCTAAGTTACACAAGCCATTTTGAAAGCAAAGATTTTAAGTGACTTGATATGAAGCACGTGATGTGCAAAGCTAATAGAAGAACCCAGAGTCCTGGGTCTGAGTCCTTCGCTTTCATCTCTGTGTCCTTCCAATTATCTATTATTTTCTAGCATAGTAACGGTACATTTCTTTAAAAACTTCCTTGATGCACACTGTTGAGAAATTCAAGATTGCACCTCCAAAAAATAAGATGCCCCCACACTAGAACAAGGTACTTGGTTTAGACTTAAAAAACAACCCCCCCCACACACACACATATACTCGCACACGCACCCAGCGCTCAGTTTGATTCATGTGGCTGTGGGAAACTGCATCCCGCTGCACAAACGACCAGCTCCTTTTTCCAGACCTAATCCTGGGCTATCGACTTCCACTTTTCCTTCCACAAGATCCTTCTCTAAATCCTCATCCATGCACTAAGTCTTTTAAGTGCCAAGCAAAACTGTTACGGACCGTGAAACATTGCTGTGATAATTGAGATCAGAATTATTTTATCTACATGCAAGGCTTTATTCTTTGAAATAATTTTACCTTTAGGTTGAAAACTTCTCAAAGTAAAGAACTTTTTTTTTTTTAATTATTGGGTCTTTTCTGAGGACTTGACCAACCATGCTGTCTTTTAATGCTTGAGGGATAGACGTGAATTCTTCCATCCTGCATTCTTATCTAGCCATTTTCTGTTGAGTCTGCGTGGAAGTTTGCTTCTCATTTGATATAAACCCAATTGGTCACTGACATTAAATATTTTGAGGATTTTTAGGTTTTTTTATTATTATTATTATTTATTTCTAGAATACTTTTGCCTGCGAAATTATGAAAGTAAATTTGTATGCTTTCAAAAGTGTATGTACAAAGACAAACTATTTGTGGAAAACAGAATTCTGTAGCTCTGTAACAACATTTTTTAAAGCTTCTGAATCTTCTGTTCTCCAGTCTGGCACATAGTATCTCATTAACGAGGATCCCCCCAGCCCCGTTCCTGTAACCCTAGTAGCTACTAAACAAGCTGAGAAGCCCAGAAGAATCTCTTTTACCAGTTGGCTCCTCCAAACCTAAAATACTGCTGTCAGCTCTGGAGGGCTCGCATTTCTGTGCTATACCTACACATTTTTCGTTGTCGAGGGATAAGCTGTTCCTACCGCCTGTTGGGGAAAAAAAATACGCAAACCCTTATATCGGCCAGTCTTGGCAGAACGCGCCACGCTGTACTTACCGCAGTCGCTTGGTGTTTCTCCCTGTTTTCTTAGACCTCGAAGGGTTTGAACGCGAAGGCTCCCTGCACTCTTTAAATGCAGTGGCCACCGCTGTCAGCCCTATAAGCTGGGAGGGGAGGGGAACGCGAGAGAGTTTCAGGGATCTGAGCAATGCCGTTGCTATCGCCAAGCTGAAAATAACCTCTGACAAAAGCCTGGCATTTTGTTCCCTTACGTCCGCTTGTGAGTAGGTGGACAACAATGCAGCCCCTCAGATTACACCTAGAGGGCATTCCTAACTGCAGTCTAATAGATCAGAAATAAAGATTAAAGTTTGGTAGTTGCTACCGCATTGCTTACATGTGAATCGTAAAATAACGGTTCCTGAAATGAGGATTTAGTTACAAATGGTCGCATTGCCAAAAGTAATTTGCCAATATAATTATTAAAAAAAAAAAAAAAAAATCAAAACCTGTTTGTAGGAACCTCTGGAACTCAACAATTTTAAACCAAATAGAATTTCATTCAGCAGTTCACGATTTGATAGATACAACTGGTTTGTCTTTTAGGGTACACAGAATTACTCTTTTCGCTCCAATGTTTACATTTTTACCGTTTCCAGGCATTAAGATGGCTAGTTGGTATGGCTAATATTTAGCATGTCTAATCGTTGCAGTTATATTTGCCGTGCCTCACTGAGCTGGTTGGAAACGGGTGATGCTGCTGACGTATTGAAGATGCGGAGACTGAAGTATGAGGCACTTCAAGTTCACTTTTTACAGGTTTTTATTTTAAGCTTTAAAGATTTAGAAGCTAACTCTCATTTTCTAAAGGGACGTCTGAATTTAGAAGCTTTGCTCAGTATCGTGGACGTGGCTGTGTGTGAAAGGGCCAAGCCCTTACAGCCTAGGGGTTAAACACCGGGAGTCTGAAGCTGAGAGTCTCAGCTCTGGGGCTTTCATGGGAGCGTAAGGAAATTAGATGCCAAATCCATGTCAGACTTGGGGATTTTAGGGATCTGTTCACTGAGGCTACTTTGAAAACTCTTAGGAGCCTGTAGATCCATTGACTGTAGAGTCCAGCAAAGACTTTATAAAGCAGAGACAGGTCCTTGATGTAAAGTTGGAGGAGTATTTTTTCCTGAGCAGGAGAGCTGGACTCCATCTCTTCTTGGTCATTCTCCCAGGATATTTAATGGAACTCTTCTGCCTATGGCAAATAAGGCTGAACGCAGAGGTGACGGTGCAATGTACATGGTGTGAACGTTTCTTGTAAGACGGCAGCGAGGAGGGGTTGGGGCAGGACTGAGCTCACTGTTGGGGTACAGGGAAAGCGCGCAGAAGCTTGTAACCGCTTTGTGTTTGCACCCTTGGTGATGGCTAAGTTAGGACCCTCGGCGTTTGAGGGAAGTGCATCTTCACAGATCCTCACTCACATCACATAGATCATGTACTGGGATGGATTTGCACCATAACCAACTGCAGGGAAATCTGTGGAGAAAGATTTCGCCCCAAAATGTCCGTAAGTATTTTCCCTTTGAGTTTGTCAGAGAATTTAAGGGGAAAGGCAGGGAGCAACCTTTAGTTTCCTGGTATTGGGTGTTGCTTCATTTCTGTACTGTGCTACCCCGGATCCTGTGTGCCCCCGTAAGGAAGCGAGTCTTGTTGGGAGGCTCTTTGCAGCTCAACGGAGCAGTCGGACCCGCCTGGGTTAGTTGGCATCTCATATAACCACTGGTCCACTGTGCTTATCAGGATCTGAGATTGGAAGAACAGAGTTGAAATACACAACTGGAATGTACACACGCATGAATTTTTATATTCCTGGTGGGGCGAGAATGTAGTGTTTTCTATAAATCAAAGGTAGGGATTAAAAAACATTGCTCAAACTGGAATGCAGCATATCAAAAGCGAAACGAGCCCGAGGATCAGAGGGAATTTCCTAGAGCTTGGCAACAGAGTACGTCGGGTACTCAGGTCACGTTCGAGGGTAGGTGAGGCAGGTGGAAAGAGCAGCGAGCTCAGCTAAGTCAGAGCGAAACGCAGGTCTTCTGGGGAACAGGATGCTTTGAGCAGAGAAGCGGTAGCTTTTCAGCCTGCAAAATGAACAAGAAGAAAGTGAAGTGCTAGGTGTTATAAAGCCTGCATAAAGAAGCAAGCAACTGTATTTTGACAGGAGCCCAGGGACACTAGGCAGCAGGTCAGAATATATGTTCAGCTTTTTGGCACAGAGCACCATTTGTGAGAAGCCCATTTCTCCAAGCCTGATTACTGTAGTTTCTTATTCTGTCAACTGTAGTGTCCAAAAATCAAAGGTTTGTTGTTTGTTTCCTTTGAGTAATGCAAGTTTCTATAAACCTTTGCCTTTATTCTTCTAGAATGAAATTGTTGGCAGGTGTAAGGAAGATCGATCAGTTACTACTTTGGAGAAGGAAAAAAAAAATCTCCTCGTTGCTGCAGTGAGAATTCCTCCATTTTCCAGCTTTTATTCTTCTCTCCCCTTCATGTAGGAGTATTTCAATAGTTATCCTATTCTGTCTGGTGTATTTTGTATTATAAAATAATTTTGCATTACTAAAAAGCAAGCCAGTTAGTTTTACCGTGTTAGCTGTTTTAACTGTGTTTTTTTACCCAGTCCAAGCCTGAATCTTGGGCTTTGCTAGCGTTTTTCCTGTCCTAATTCGGACAGCCAGGCACATTTCACCTGGGAAGGCAGATACACTGTATTTTCCTTTAATTTGTTATTATTCCTTGTCATCTAAGATGTATGTGAGCAGGCTTCATCTTTCCTTTAGCACAGAAGAGACCGCTGTACGTATTTAAATTCAGTTGGTTTAACTCAACCTGCTTGATATGAAATTGCAGTGGGGGGAAACAGCAGTTGGAAGCTGACATTGATCTTGGGTACAAAGCAGAAACTCACAGCCCAGCCTCTGTGTGGTGTGGGTATGTCATAGAATCATAGAATCAGTTGGTTGGAAAAGACCTTT
>VYZW01042707.1:0-13017 GCA_013401315.1 Balaeniceps rex | reverse complement strand
CCCCAAACACCAAAAAAAGCAAAACACACAAAAAAAAAACCACCAGAAAATTTTTCCAGGACAATGTTTTCCATGTAAGCACAACCTCCATCAGATTTTATCTTATGAAAGGCAAGGCACTAAAAACCTGAGCTATCATAGTGCAAAGGTGTTCCTCACAGATTTTCAAAGGCAGAGAGGCTTCACACTGATCCTATTGCAGGGCAGATTCTAGTACTGCTACTTCCAGTATTTTTCTTCCAATTCTTCTGAGCCTTCTACCTAGCTTAGCACATCTGCACAACAGGTTCCCTACAGCCATATCACAGAGTGAAAACAAAGTAAAAAGATCATGAAAGGGCTAGCAGTTACCTCCTTCACATATAGTGTCTCTGCATATTTAGAAAAAAAAATGCCTGAGAGAAGGAAATGGCAGATTTTTTTTGGCTTGTAGCACGTTACAAAGAAATTGCTTTATTTTGTTCCCTTTTTAAATAATAAGTTGCCTCATGAGCTCCATTCTCTCAGCCACATTGATTGTGATACCCTTTCTTCACACCCCTGCAGGCATTACTCTGCATTAGGAGACAGTGGACAAGATACCTTATAACACAGTGGACGTACAGCATGTTTGCCACCGGAATAAGTATACTTCTTTCAAATGAAAGGCTGGTTTTATGCACTACATGCAACCATTTTTAACAAATAACATGCTTTTCCACAGTCAGTATTATTCACACATGGCGTTATCACAGAAGGACCAGCATGGGAGTCACTAAGCTGAACTATGAAGGCTGCTGGTATCCAATAGGCTGCTAACAACCAGGATATTCAAAGGTTAGAGTTCACAGCTCTCTTAAGACTCAAAATGCATGTTCTGTGTGACAACATCAGATAGAAGTACTTACACATGAACTGCAGAATAAGAGATACTTCCAGACATGTACCAGGAAGGATGTGAGACACTCAGCAAGGAGGGTGAAGTGGTGGCTGCTAGACCAATTCCTATGTCTCATGGCCAGGACAGAATGTTGTAGGTAACAAGCTAAAGTTCGCAAGTCAGATTGATCAACTGGGTACTGAGGATCAGCCCCAGCTCCAGAAGCTGCATGATTTCACATAGCATGTTCACATCTCTCTGTGGAGCAAAGCAGAGTGATTTATATGAGCAAGCTTTAATCATGTTAACACTGTGCTCTGCAAGTGTTGATCTGTCCTCCTTCTCCTACCAGGAGAGTCACAGAGGGAAGCGTGTTACCTACATACTCTCAGTCTTTGGGTCACTAAGTCTAAGACAGCATATGGCACCTTGCTGATCCTTTAGACAGTTTTTCAACCAACTAAAAGCAAGGGAGTCCAATACACTCAGTAAATCCTCTCAAACCACTTTGAAAATCCCAAGGATAAAAAGACCTTCAGCTTTATTTTTCTCGTTCTGTGTTTTTAACTTCTAGATTCCTTTGGGCTTTCCACTTCTTTCTCTCCCTTGTGCCTTCTTCACCATAAACCAAGTATTGTACTCAAACGTTAGAAGCTAGAAGAGGCTTTTTAATGACCTATTGAGAATGAAATTAATAATTTAATATTTACAATATCTTTAAATTGGTTTTGCTTGTTGTAGGGTGTAAACTACATTACAGAGGGGGGATTTGTTCTCTTTCTGTTTGTTTGCAATGAAATGATACAAAATCCTGTCTCATATTTTCTTTGTGTTAACTGGGGATTAAACTGTTGCTTCCTTTGCTTACAGTGATGTACATCAAAGCCCTTAAAATCCATTTTAATTGTGCTGAGTGGATTTGGTCAATTAGACTAGTACTCTTTGTGTTAATAAGCATGTGAAAGGATGACTGTTCTGTATATAAATTAATAGAGCTAATCAGTTGTCCTCCCATTGTAATACACATGACAGAATTTGGCAGTACTTCAATAGGAAGTAAAAGTTTCATGGCTTATGTCCAGGATCACATTTTTGCAGCCTACATGCAGAGAGGAAATTGAGGTTATCTCTGCATCCTGTTAAAATGTCCAGAATTTATCTGGTCACCACCTAAATATCAGCTCATTAGGGCTTTTGTTTGGAAGANNNNGGCTGGTTTTATGCACTACATGCAACCATTTTTAACAAATAACATGCTTTTCCACAGTCAGTATTATTCACACATGGCGTTATCACAGAAGGACCAGCATGGGAGTCACTAAGCTGAACTATGAAGGCTGCTGGTATCCAATAGGCTGCTAACAACCAGGATATTCAAAGGTTAGAGTTCACAGCTCTCTTAAGACTCAAAATGCATGTTCTGTGTGACAACATCAGATAGAAGTACTTACACATGAACTGCAGAATAAGAGATACTTCCAGACATGTACCAGGAAGGATGTGAGACACTCAGCAAGGAGGGTGAAGTGGTGGCTGCTAGACCAATTCCTATGTCTCATGGCCAGGACAGAATGTTGTAGGTAACAAGCTAAAGTTCGCAAGTCAGATTGATCAACTGGGTACTGAGGATCAGCCCCAGCTCCAGAAGCTGCATGATTTCACATAGCATGTTCACATCTCTCTGTGGAGCAAAGCAGAGTGATTTATATGAGCAAGCTTTAATCATGTTAACACTGTGCTCTGCAAGTGTTGATCTGTCCTCCTTCTCCTACCAGGAGAGTCACAGAGGGAAGCGTGTTACCTACATACTCTCAGTCTTTGGGTCACTAAGTCTAAGACAGCATATGGCACCTTGCTGATCCTTTAGACAGTTTTTCAACCAACTAAAAGCAAGGGAGTCCAATACACTCAGTAAATCCTCTCAAACCACTTTGAAAATCCCAAGGATAAAAAGACCTTCAGCTTTATTTTTCTCGTTCTGTGTTTTTAACTTCTAGATTCCTTTGGGCTTTCCACTTCTTTCTCTCCCTTGTGCCTTCTTCACCATAAACCAAGTATTGTACTCAAACGTTAGAAGCTAGAAGAGGCTTTTTAATGACCTATTGAGAATGAAATTAATAATTTAATATTTACAATATCTTTAAATTGGTTTTGCTTGTTGTAGGGTGTAAACTACATTACAGAGGGGGGATTTGTTCTCTTTCTGTTTGTTTGCAATGAAATGATACAAAATCCTGTCTCATATTTTCTTTGTGTTAACTGGGGATTAAACTGTTGCTTCCTTTGCTTACAGTGATGTACATCAAAGCCCTTAAAATCCATTTTAATTGTGCTGAGTGGATTTGGTCAATTAGACTAGTACTCTTTGTGTTAATAAGCATGTGAAAGGATGACTGTTCTGTATATAAATTAATAGAGCTAATCAGTTGTCCTCCCATTGTAATACACATGACAGAATTTGGCAGTACTTCAATAGGAAGTAAAAGTTTCATGGCTTATGTCCAGGATCACATTTTTGCAGCCTACATGCAGAGAGGAAATTGAGGTTATCTCTGCATCCTGTTAAAATGTCCAGAATTTATCTGGTCACCACCTAAATATCAGCTCATTAGGGCTTTTGTTTGGAAGAAATCTCGACGTGGGAATTGTAATCTCTGTACAGTTCTGAAGGTGATCAAGTAAGAGAATTATTTTTTGCAACATAACACATACAAGCCCTGTTCATGATGAGACCCTATGGCTTGCTACTGACAGACACAGAAGAAGACAATCTCTGCCCATCTCTAAGAAAAGAGGAAAAAAAATAGATCCAAACAAGGCAACATAAGAAAACAGAGATTGTATTGCTCAACATAACTGAGTCTCATCATGTCAGTCTACTGTTACTATTCAATGAGGTGTTTTGCTTATACCACAACAAAGGACTGTTTTAGAAGACACGCAATGTAGTTTATGAAGTAACAAGGAAGTAGTTTGTCCCAAAGAAGTAGTTTGTTGAATATTTCTGAGATGCTCCTTCCATAAGTTTGAAAATCACCATGGGACAAAATACATTGCTGTTTGTTCATAAAGTGAGCAGGTCAGTGGTGGAAGTAAGGAAGACAGGCAGACTGAGGACTGATGTCACTATTCAGATACTGAATGAAATACGATAAGTAGCAAGGGAAAAACTTTCAACATTTTAAGACATTTGTCATTTAATTCAATGAGAACATAATCAAGCCAGCATGGAGTGCTTTCAGAAATCCTCCTTGTAATGTCTTTCTTGATTATAAAGAGAATGATGGTTTTCCAGAGTCTGGAGGTGTAACAGGAATGTCACTGGTTTTGGGCCCTCCTTTCCCTACACAGCTCAAGCTCCCTGCCTGTATCTTCCCAGGATGGGATTTCATTGTTTAAACATAAACATTCATAGACCAATTGTGGTGTCCTGAGGTTTTCAAGACACTTACATGACAATGAATGAAAGACCTATAAGGGACTCGCACTGCTCTGGAGAGGCAGTTGGAGGCTGAGCAGGACACCTCAGGGCACCTAATACAGCATTAGCCACCAACATTTACACAACAGAATTCCCCCCCTCCTTTACAGTCACACAAACTGTGTGACAGTAATGTCCACTTTTCTCCATTGACTGCAGAGCGAAGTGTGGGATTGAGTTCACATGGAGACAACAACTTTGTAGATTCTAGACCAAGTTTAATGAATTTCACCTACAGTGGCTGCACGCACAGACGCGTGTATTCAAGACATGTTAGACAGAATGCTCACAGAATGTACTGCTGAGCTGTCTGGGCTTTCTATGTGTCTCACAGGTCAGATTAGAGCTACTAAATTGTAACCCTATCAGAGCAGCTGTACATGAAAAAATCCAAGCCATATGTAAAAATATTCTTCAGATACTGGTCAGGTCAATTCTATGGACAGAAAAGTAGGACATAGCTGTGAAAACTTGGTTGTGTGACAACTTAGGGCACGATATTTGTGGCTGCAGTACTATGACCTTAACAGGAGTTTAAGTCTAAATTTCTGAAACAGAAGAATACCAGGACTCACAGCTGAAAACTAAAATGAGGGAGATGCACAGGAGCAAAGTTATGATTTAATTTAGAGTTAAATGCCACGTTGGATTTTCGGTCACCCTCCAGTACTGACCCTGCTTCCTGCTAAGGTTAATCATTTCTGCAACAAAGAAAAGGAGCAGATTGTAAAGGCTATGTCTCTGGCAGTTTCAGGGTAACTTGAAGCATTATCATACTGTTGAGAATCTATATCTTATCTTCTATTGACATGCAACTAATGTGAAAGAATGTCATTTGCATTCAGCCAGCAAACATTAAGCAAACAGTGAATTGGAGACAACAGGTTCTGCTCTCTTTATAAGCTCATAGAGTGCCTTCTCCTATACAAATAGACACAGAAGGTCTTCAGTGACTTATAATTCCTCCATTTCCATTCTGAGCAGACCCGATTTTAGTCAGATTCACTGATGTGCTGAGTATGCACAACTTATGTTTAAGTCCACCGAGACATGTGCGCTCAGCCAATCTACCTCCACTGTGGGTTTTGTTGGCTTGTTGTTCTGTAACTCCAGTTTCAGAGGCAGCTAAACTTCATCAGATTTAATCAAATCAGCAATTTGCACAAATATATGCAAAACCTATCAGGTAAGGCTAATTGTTGTCTTAGTCAATAAAAATTGCTGCCCATACCATTCTTTATTTTCGTTATCTTTAGAATAGTTTTATTAAAAGATTTGATGCTCATAACCAGTGCTTGACAGATAGCTCTCTTCTTTCATGTCTCCTTAACAAGGTATAACTTTAAATAAACCAGAAGTGTATAACAATGTTATAGATAAACTTACGCTGTGAAACAGAGAGAAACTCCTATGTGCAGTTGAAGTTACTGGAGTAGGTTTTCTGTAGGACCCATAGTTCTAATTAGAATTTTGTCATAAGATAAAAGTTAAAAAACCCAACAAACTAAAACTTGAAAAAGCAGCAGATTGCTGAAGCAGAGAAACAAAATAAAAAAAAAAATGTTTGCAGAGCACAGCTCCCCAGGACCTTCATTTATTTGATGATATCCAGGAGGAGCAACAGCCCCCTGAAAAAGAGCAGTCAGTAACAGCAACATATACAGGGATTCTGATCACTGACAGCAACTGAGTTAACACATAATTATAAAGATAATATTATTGAACCCAGTCAAGCCTGCTAAGCAGTTGGGATTCCATTCAGGTCATCAAGATGGATGATAGGATCCTCTTCACTCAATTTCCCTTTCCTGTTACTGTGGTTGATTTTATTGAAGTTAAACTACTGTAAAACTAGGCTCATGCAGAGCAACTTAGGCCTCAGTATCATTGTTCCTCCCTGTGATAATTGTTTCCATAATTGTTCTTGTCATTGTAGTAGATGATCTGCAAAGAAGAAGAAAAAAAAAAGGTTGTGTCCTTTGCTGCTACTTTATAAGGCATGATGATAGCTTCATAAAATTTTATTGTATTACTACACCAAGACTATAATACCATTCCCATACTTTATTACCATGCCAGGAGCTGGAAGTTGAACTCAGACAAATTCAACATTGAAATAAGATGTAATTTGCTGCCACTGAAGGCAGGGAAACATAGGAATGATTTGTTGGGAGAGCTAAAGAAATAGAAGGGAAGTGACCCTGCTCCTGCATTCTTCAGAATCTCTTGGCTCCAGCCCCCTCAGATCTCAGAGATGAAATTATAAAACTTTCTGAAAGATAACCCTTGAGCCATAATCTGGGAGACATTCTTTGGCCCATGCCTGTCATGGAGGTCTGCACGTCTACAGCGATTGTTCTGGCCTGGTATCTACAGCCCACAGCCCACAGGTTTGCTGTCTGTACTGCCCTTGCTGTCTGAGTGCTTGTGAGACCATAATAAAACAGGAGTTACAATGTGACCTCAGGGGTAAGCATTTCCTGCAGATGTAAGAATAAGTGCACATAATTTCATTCTTGGAGGGGGAAGGAGGTAGGTGTATATGCCTTGTTATGATAGGCACATAACAAACAGCCATACCACATCAGTGGAGAGGTCCATCTAGCCCAAGGTTGTTGTCAATCCTTGCCAAAATTAGTTATGTAGGGAAGAGTACAAAAACAAGGCAAAGAAATAGTGGTGCTTCAGTGTTACGCTCTTTTGCAGTTAGCAATTCCTCACTCTGGGACTTCTGAAGCACCAGTTTCACCATAGCTCTGTGCACAATAATCCCTCTTTCTGAAGCACTCAAGTAGGAGCTATCTCAGTTACCTGGGTGATGTTACTTGTTCATCTCTTCAAACTGCTCACCTGACAGAGTCAGAAACAATTCTCCATTGCCTCAATCTAGTGAAGAACTTGGTAGACATTTTTGCTTTCATCTGCTTCACGAGATATGTCTATTGAAATGGGACATTTTTAACCCAATTGATTTTGTGTCTTTAAGGTCTTTTGGCATTACCATCAGCTAGTGTCTCCTGTTCTGTACATGTGATTTATATTTGACCAAACTAAACTGTTTGGTTTAACTGTAGGGAAGCTGGATAAAAATAATGGCTCATGACAAATGGTGGTACAAATGGTCCCTTCAGGACTTAAATTTTGTGATAATGGATTAATATTGTTCTACTTGTGTATTGGGTTTATGTGGAAAGGTTTTGGTAGTCGGGGGGCTGCAGGGGTGGCCTCTGTCAGAATAGATCAGGTGCTGACCCCATGTTGGACAGAGATGGTTCCAGCCAGCTCCAAACAGACCTGCTGCTGGCCAAAGCTGAGCCAATCAGCAACACTGGTGGTTCCCCTGTGATAACATTTTGAAGAAAGAGTAAAAAATGATGCACAGCAGCTGTGAAAGAGAGGAGTGAGGAAAAAATGGGAAAGAAACAACCCTGCAGACACCAAGGGCAATGAAGAGGGAGGGAGTGGAGGTGCTCTGCACTGGAGCAGAGATTCCGCTGCTGCCTGTGGTGAAGACCATGGTGAAGCACGTTGTCTCCTTGCAGCCAATGGAGCACCATGTTGGAGCAGATATCCACACTGCAGCCCATGGAGGACCCCAGCAGGTGGATGTGCCATGAAAGAAGATGCAGCCCATGGCGAGCCCACAAGGAAGCAGGCTCCTGGCAGAAACTGTGGCCCCATGGAGAGAAGCCCACGTTGGAGCAGGTATTCTGGCAGGACCTGTGGCACCATGGGGGACCCATGCTGGAGCAGTCCATTCCTGAAAGACTGTACCCCATGGAAAGGACCCATGCTGGAGCAGTTCATGAACTGCAGCCTGTGTGAAGGACCCACGCTGGAGAAGTTCATGAAGGACTGTATCCTGTGAGAAGGACCCTACACTGGAGCAGGGGAACAGCGTGAGGAGGATGGAGCAGCCAAGATGAAGTGTTATGAACTAACCACAACCCTCATTCCCTGTCCCCTTGCACCTCTCAGGGAATAGAAAGAGGAAGTAGATGAGTCAGGAACAAAGGAGTGAAGTTGAGACTGGGAAGAAGGGGAGCAGGTGGGGAAGGTGGTTTTAGTTTTGTCTTTTTTTTCTCACCATCCTACTCTATTTTTAATTGACAATAAACTAAATAAATCTTCCCCAAGTTGAGTCTGTTTTGCCCATGATGGTGACTGGTAAGTGATCTCCCTGTCTCGACCAATGAGCTTTTGCATCTTATTTTCTTCCCCCTGTCATCTTGAGGAGGGGGAGTGAGAGAGCAGCTGGGTGGGGGTCTGGCTACCAGCCAAGGTCAACCCACCACATCTCATTCAGTAGTTTGTGTTAGGAGCTTTAGGTCCTGCGATTTACCTCCTTTTTCTGTAAGGTGTAGAGCTTTCACAGTTGTGTAGAATAAATGGTTTTATCTTTTTGCAAACACATTAAATCTTGCTCATGGTAAATTCACCATGATTTATGGAATGTCTTTCATGCAAATAGACTGAAAAGTTATACAGCTGAATCGATTAAGGAAGTTCTCTACTTTTGATTCTCAAAAACTGTCCTCACTACGGAAAAACCTTGAAAAACTATCAAAGAATGTTAAAACCTGGACTACAACACCTGATGGAAAGATACTGCCCTGTTTCCACATGCTACAGTGCCTGTAACCTCAACCCACTGCTTCAGCTTTCCCAGATGTGCCTCATGTTCCAGCTTCCTCTTCAGACTCTTTTTCTTCCAAGAACTCCATGCAGCTAGGATGATTAAAACTAGATTATTTGGAAAAAAGAAAAAAACTATCATTGGAAAATAAAACTCCTAAATAAACGTCTACAGAGTCACCTTTCATATATCTAAAGTGAGTTGCAGAAGGCACAACAAAAGCACTGTAGGTCTTTTTTTGTAGTTCCCCAATAAAGTCAGTTCCAAAAGAAGAAAACAAATCTGAAAGCTTATGAGTGATGTAGCCCTGTGCAAAATATTCTGCCCTGTGTGGGACCCACATTCCCGCTTCACCTCTCGTGAGGATACAGGTCCCTGATGTTCTCTGTTTGTCCCCGTTCCACCTGTCAAAATTATTCTGAAAGCTGAGCAAATGCAAAAGCAATCAGTTCTTAAAGTCTATATCATACCTTCTTTTGCACAATAAACAGCATTTTTGATGTAGGCAAAAAGAGAGAGAACAAAACAAACCTTTAATCTTCTTCCATAAAAGCCACATTATAACTTCTTTTTCATGTCCTTTTTCCTTTTTCCCCTCTGCAGTCCCTGGAGAATCAGCACAGTGTTTTCTTCATAAACAGATCTCAACACAGACTTGAAAATGTCACTGTTAACAATTAATTATCCCAGATGTACAGAGACCACTGTGGTCATCAATAGTTCTTTCTGTAAGCCCTCAAGGCTCTGAACCACTGATAAAAAGGAAAGCAAGGGGAGAAAAGGGTTATACAGTAAATAAATTTGACGAGTATTAAGAATTTAGCATGCTGGCTGCCACAATCAACTGACTAAAGCAATGCATCAGACATGGAATGGTCTGTCATACAGTTCACTCACACACTACTCTATTCCTCTGTCAGTATCTAACATTTGCAAAAACCACTAAATTATAGGTAGCTAACAGATTTGTCAGCCTGAACAGTTTTGCTTTCAAGCTAAAGGCAGAAAATTCAGTTCATTTTAGAATGACAAACACCTCACAGTTTTGAAGTTTCTAGCATTTCCAGTTAATTATTAACAAGCATTTTTACCAGCTTAAGAAACTGGATTATTAAGAAAATATTATTTATACAAAAGTGTGTGTTTGAGATATTTTATTGCAAACTTCAGCTGAAACTGCTAGAGGAGTCAAATAACATTTTTAAATTTAAAAGCTATGCTTCACAACTGTCTTTTCCCCTAAACCGTTTACTTGCTTAAACACAGACCATTAAAACACTTAAAATAGTCAAAAAGGCAGCTTTGAACCAATACAAACCAAGCAACACCTTGCTTGTTATAATATTTTGTTCCAGAAGACATTAGGGAATTTCAGTAATTCTGTTAATTAATAATGCCCCACAGTGTCTCACCGGTGAGTGCAAAAGGGCTCTGTGAAGGAATAAATATTAAAATTCCCTTTTTACAGAAACTGAGGCAAAGTGGCTTGCCAGGGAGAGTGTCTTGGTCAATAAGCA
Organism: Balaeniceps rex; assembly: GCA_013401315.1. NCBI lineage: Eukaryota > Metazoa > Chordata > Aves > Pelecaniformes > Balaenicipitidae > Balaeniceps > Balaeniceps rex. The sequence goes on along the minus strand of VYZW01042707.1, from coordinate 2,524 downwards.
GATCCAGGAAAAGGAAACAAAACCCTCAACTGCTGTCCAGGAAATCACCATAAATATCACAAAGATGACTGGCTGGGGCTTTGTAATATTGGCATTTCTTTTAAAAGAAAACATTAAATTCAGGCATAAGGATGATTGCATCACAAGGAATAAGAACATGAAGTGCAGTGCGAGGTCCATTTAGCTCCATCAGGGACGCCTTCCCCACAACAAACATGAAGTGAAAATAAAGTTGGACTTAATGGGTAAATAAAAATAGAATGGCTGCAGAATTTCAGGAATGAAGTCAGGAAGAAAAAATACAGAAAAATATACAAAATAAACAAGCAAAAACTGGCTGTAAGTACATTTTCAGTAAGAGAATAAACCAAGAAAGAGTCGATTCAATGACTACTGTACAATGAATCTATCACTACAAGGGAGAAATATCTGATGTCTTTCTTGCATCAGTCTTCTGTTGAAAAGTTAAATGTGGTCAGACAATTAACACAAGCAGGAAGGAAGAATAAATTTAATATTTCTTAGAAACATAGGTACTCTCAAATGTGCTGGAACCAATGATCTCCTCTGTTTAGTACTCAGAGAACTACTCTGAGGTCTCATAGAAAATGAGCAAAATTCTGGAAGACTAAAAAAGAAAAATGAAGTGATCATCTTCAAAGTGGGAGAAAAGGAGGAGTAGAGGAACTTTAAGTCCCAGGAAAGTACCATCATAAATAAACTATTTGTAAATACTTAAACAAGAACAGGGAGACAAATTACAGCCAATGTGGCTTTCTCAGAATTAATCATGTCAAATAAATGGAATTTCCTTCCCTGGCAGGGTAACAGGCTTCACAGACAGGGAAAAAGCAACAGATAACCTATATTTCAATTCTAGCCTGGCTTTCATGCTGTTTGATATACTGTTCTCAGAAGGAAGCTTAGGAAAGGCCTGTAGCTTGGGTATAAAGGTGGCTGAAAAATCGTATTCAAAGAGTAGCTATCAAGGGTTTGCCTTTAAAGTGGAATGATGCATAAGTTGGAGTTCCAGAGGAGTTTGTCTTTAGCCTAATACTCTTACTTGTTTGCTTGAAGGAATACAGACTGTGTTTATTAAATACACAAATGATACTAAGCTGCAAACACATTGGAAGGCAGGATTAAAATTCCAAGGGGAGAAATTGTTTGGAGAAGGAAAAAAAAAAACCCACCCTGATGCAATTTAATAAGAACAATCAGAGGGCATAATTATAACCAACCAAATAAAAACCAATTGGAGAAAAGACGGCTTAGGTAACAAGTAACCTAGGAAAAGATTTGGGGTTCTGGTGGATCATCACCAGCTGTATGCATGTGAGTGGTGTAGTGAAATATCTACACTCTCATGTGTGGTATATAACATACATGAGTTAACCCTCCCACTGCACTCACTGCTGATAATCTCAGTCTAATGAAACACTGTGTTCAGTTCTGAATATGGATCATCAGGAGAAGTATGGGTGAATTAGAGACTGCTGAGAGGAAAGCACAGAGTCATTAGTGGTCTGGAAGTCATGGTCTAGAAGGAAATATTGAAGGAATAGTGATTTTTAGTTTATAATAGAGAAGACTGACAGATAGCATCATAGCTGTCCTCAAAGCCTCAAAGTCCTACATAGGGACAAGGAGTCACCTATCCACGACAGATAGGACAGAAATTAAGGGCTTAAACTGCAACAAGGAAAAAATAAGGGTAGACACTACAATAGGTCAGTGAGGATAGTGGAGCACTGGACCAGATTTCCTGGCAGCTTTTGGAACCCGAACCATCAGCCCATTTTAAGAATAAATTATACAAACAGCCCTCAGAATGACATAGGAATAGCTGATCACACCTTGGGGCAGAGGCATGGACTGGTGATTTTCTGCGATTCTTTCAAAGGGCAATTTTTCTGTGACTCTGACAAAGGGAAAGACTTATGAGGAAGAAGCTAACAAAGGCATCTAACTTTAATAGGAATTTCTGAGAATCCAGTTTAGGACTTAAAAAATCTGATTCTGAATGTCTCTTCATCTCGTAAGGCAAAGATTTTGCTACAAGCATCACCACCAATAACTACAGAGGAAAAGCTTCGGAGAATATTTTTGAAATATTCAGAACATGAGAGTAATTGTTTACAGCATAGTTCTCAAACTACTGGGATGGATACTGAATAGCTGACTGTTCGTTTTTCTTCCCAAACAGTGCTGGTGTACCCTTGAAAATGCATCCTTGTTGAGCCTAGAAATGTTGCACTTGTATCTGCAGCATTACAAGTTCCCTTAGAATTACACTACTGTGTTTCACTACCATAATCCTGCTTGTGATAATAAAAGATATTTTGGCTCCTGGAGCAAGATCTCCACGTGAAGTCTCCACCAGATATTAGCCCTCACAAATTTTGCTGTGACAAGAGGTTCATGGCTCCTGAGACCTGTGAAATTCTAATCCATTGGAAAATATAAAGCCTGGAAGTCTGGGGCTGATGTTGCTCACATATTTCTCCCTTTCTTTGCTCCCACT
>VYZW01042689.1:0-11543 GCA_013401315.1 Balaeniceps rex | reverse complement strand
CTCTGGACACGCTCCAGCAACTCAATGTCTTTCTTGTAGCGAGGGTCCCTGCCGTGCTGCCAGACATGCCCCGAGCGAGCGCGTCGTGACCGCATCGATCCAAAAATAACTCGGAGGAGCACAGGAATCCTATGCCGGTAAGTTGACAGCAAGTTTTATAAATACATTTAAATCTGGGCTTAAAATGCTGCGTGGCGTTTTAATTACTTACATTTAAAATTACCGCTTTGTAGCAAGATGTGATCCCATCGGGAGGGAATGTCTTGTACGACCAAAAGCCCGTTTTACTAGCTCACCCTGAAGCAGCATCACGTTGCTATTTAATTTCATACTGCCTCAGCGTACCGTGACGCATCAGGTTGTCGATATATTACAGCCAAATAGCAGCGTGGCTGAGGTCAAGCCTTAATCGCGTTGGATGCGATTCATCCGATGAGGTGCGCACGTCCACATCTGTGCTGGCTGTCTAGACTCCCCTTATAGTCACTGGAAAGAAATAGGCACTTCCAGGGCATGATTCATCTCATCCTAAAGTAAATGCCTAAATTAGGTCAGATGAATTGTGCCCTAAGAGTACGTTTCTCTCCAGTCTCTGAAGGGAGCTGAGCTGCGCCATCCGTGGCAGATGTTCACACCAGATATTTACAGTACGCTGAGATAATTCCCACCCTCTGTGTCACGGTAAACAATTTTAAAAGCTGCTTCAGCCAGCTGACATTTTAAAACTCGTCCCAACTATTAAGTCATGAACTGAAAAAACTTAGGCGAAAGTTCCTTGAAAAAGTAACGCTTCATGTTTCTTTTTTTATCTCTCTAGTTGCTGATACTGGAAGATCTCAGGAAAACAATCACGTGTGTGAGGCTACATCCCTATCTCAAATGCGGATCCGCGCTGGCGATAGGTTGTGTATGGTATAGCTGGTCTCAGAAGATTGTGAACAGACTTTAAAATCAGGAGAGGTTTGGTTTTCTGTTTTTTTTTTAATAAAAGATGGCTTGTGGGGGGGTTGTCTTCATGATTTTTAAACTTTAATGTTTGTGTTTTCAAGCTTTTCTTTACACCCAGGGGGACTAGAAACTTTCTTTTTTCTTTTTCTTTACGAGGAAGCCCACGTTTTTATAAAACGTGATTTAAGGGCTCGAAGGAAAAGTGGGAGCAGCCCAATTTCCCTGGCCGGGTTTCTGCCAGGCCATGCCCTCAACCACTGCACAACTCCCCGGAGCGAAGGCTGAGGAGGGGACTACCCCCAGCACTGGGACCTGCCTCCCTTCCCAAGGGAGCTGGTAACTCATCCCAGGCATGGAAGGATCTGGACATGGAGGGATCCCACGTGTGGATCTACAGGACACGCTGTGATCTAGGCAGAGGGCTCGGAGAATGACAGAGCGAGGGAGGCGTCACTGGCCGGCTCACAAAACCAGGGGTCCAGGGGCAGAAGCCGAAGTTGGACCAGTGACTCAGTTCAGCTTCTGGCCCGGATTTCTGCCTACATTTAAACCGAATGTCGAGCCAGCAAAGACCACAATAAGGAGGACTCAGTAGTCATTTGAGGCTCTTCGTCCTGAGTTATCAGCGACTCATCAGGAGAAGGTCAGCAGTTGTGTCCTTCACTTTCTGCCCGGAAAGTTTTACTTGATTAAAATACCTCCACACTTATGGCCTCCTAAATCTAACTCGGCACTAAATCCTGCCCGAGCTCATCAGGCCTGCAAGCTTTAAAATCTCCAAGAGGGACAGGAGCAGAAGTCAGTCAGCCTTCCTCACGGCAGAGGCGGGTGCTCTTCACCTCTTCCTCCGCAGCCTGGTCCGGTGGTCCGATCATCCTTATGAAATCAAATGCCGTGTCTCAATTCCCATTTGATCCGCCCAGCTTTTCGTGCTGCGGCCATCGTTTCTTATTGTGACTTCTCGTTTTGATGTTCTCCGCTGCTTTTAAGATCGTTTTATTACCTTACGTTTTCTTGCGGAAGCGCTCAGATGCAGAAACTAAATCATCTATGCAGAAACTAAATCATCTATGCAGAAACTAAATCATCTCTCCTCCTCCTTTTTGATGAGCTCAAGAAACCCTGAGCTCTAAGTACCTCATCAAAGACCTTTTCTCCAACTGTCAGACCATTTTCACAGTCTCTTTTTTTAGTTCTTCCAGTTTTTCAGAGGCTTTCAAAAACGTTGACACATCGCAGCTGGATACTCTGCTCGCTCCCCGATATTTTGCGTGAGGTAAAATCCTCTCCTGATCCTTATTTTCCTGTTTCAAGGCTCCCAGTCCCTCGGCGCCACTGGTTTGGTTTTGCCAACGCTGTAAATGTTTAGCTGCTTCGTCCGCTGTGACAGTGCTGACAAAAGATACTTCCTTTCTGCACAGGTCTCGTCTCGCTCGTAACCTTAGCTAAGAATGGGGACAACCCCAAATTGGCTATAAAATCAGATCCTCGCACAGTCCCCATTTTGTACGGCGCTAAAGAAAGTGTCCTGGCTTTTGAAAGTGCTGACGTGTTAATTATACCTTCAAACTCTACCAAAAGCAGAGAATTAGGAGAACGTATTATTTATTAACTGGCTTTTCAGCTGTAGCCTTGTTTACCTCTCTGTCACGTGCCCCGGGCAGCAGAGAAGTTTGGGGGAAGATGACCTTGGTATTTGGACAGGGAAGAGGGAATTTTATTAGTCTGTTGGCGTATCGGTCATCCCCCTCACAGCTGCAGCCGCTGCCAAGTCACGCACACTGCTTAGGTGCTGGTTTCAGCTTAAAACCTTTGTGAGTCCCTGGAGAAACCTCTGGAAGAAAAGCTGTCTGGAGAACAACCAATGCCACAAGGGAGCTGGAGGACAACCAACGCCACGAGGGAGCTGGAGAACAACCAGTGCCACGAAGGAGCTGGAGAACAACCAACACCACGAAGGAACTGGAGAACAACCAGCGCCATGAAGGAGCTGGAGAACAACCAATGCCACAAAGGAGCTGGAGCACTGAAAGACTGGAGGACCCTGTCCTCAAGCTGTCTGCCTCGTTCAGGGAGGCGAAGTCAGGTGGAAGGAATCTCGCTGGCCAGGACTGCGTGGTTTTACCACAGAATTGGATGGTTTTCCTAGGAAAGGCACTGTTGTTCAAACCCAAATTAACCAGGATGGTGCGTGGCTTGGGTAACGCAGGCAATCATAGAATCATTGGGTTGGAAAAGACCTTTGAGATCATCGAGTCCAACCGTACCTGTCCACTACTAAACCGTGTCCCTAAATCAGACGGGTCTCTCCTGGCTACGCCTGCGAGAGGTGGCCTGCTTCCACCTGAGCTGCGAACAGGGCAACGGGGAGTGTTAAATTAAGGAAGGGTAAATTAAATTAAGAAGGAGGGCAGTGACAACAACCGGCGGTCTCAGAACTGCGGTCTGGGAGGAGAGCGCAGCAAACCTGCTCTTGATCGGCGTGGAAAAAAAGAAAATATGGGAGTATTTTTTAACAGTCTCCTGCTGGGAGTGGGGCAGCAGCCTTCCTTCGCACGTCCGGGCCATGGATGAGGTTGTGGATGCGCCAGGTCCGGCACGCAGACCTACAACGTGGTGATTCGGACGGGAGGGATGGAGAATCGGGGATGGAGAACCAGGTCAGACAAACCTCTCCCAGGAGCAACGTTAGTGGCGATGACTGCTCTGAGGGAGGACCGTCAGGTGGCCTGAGGTCCCTCAGGCGGAACAACAGGTCCTACGGGTGAAATTGGGGAAGCCCTTTGAGGTGCTGCATCCCTGGTGGCACGCAGAAGGGTGGAGGACACGGAGCTGCGTGCGGGAGCGCAGGGAAGAGGGAGACGCAGCGTCTCCAGCACGAGGAATGATGTGGGAGGTCGGAGGAGCCCCAGCATGAGCAGCAAGAGCACGACTCCGTTTTTTATGGGCAAGACCACCAGCCCTGACCTGACCATCAGGAGGCCGCTCTGAAGGTGTGACACTGAGTGTCCCCATGGGAAAGACCGACTCACGCCCTGCCTCAGTTTACCTCTGACCGTGGGAAGATGGTGTCAAGAAACCAAAACACCGAGCCTTTCCAAACTTACTCCAACAGCTTGTTCCCGATTTATTTCAACGCTTCCGTGCCTTGTTCTGACCCCAGGCTGTGGCCCCTTTGGGACCCAAACGGGGGTACAGCCTGGTGGGTTCCCACACAACCCTGTTCCTACAGCCGCTCTCCCGAGCAGAGCCCCGCGGCAGGGCTGACCCCCTTCCCGTGACGCCCATCTGACAAAACCTAAACCCAGAGCCAGGCCCTCGGCTCCTCCCGTGAAACCACGTGGATATAACCGCGCACCGACCAGCACCGTCATCGGGCCGGCACGGAGAGTTCGCGAATCGTTAGGCAGCGGCTCTTAACCTCACCAGCTGGCTATAAATACCCTCACGCTCCGTGAGCGGTGCCAGGAGGTGTCAAAAGGGAAAAGCACAAACCTCCCCTGCAAAATCTGAGCGGAACAAACCAAAACTGACTCGGCGTCCGCAAATCCCCGCCGTGTTTGAAAGAGCGGGGCGGAGGGAGGAGCCGAAATCCCGACACCTGGAGCGAAGGACTTGTGAAGAGCAACCCATTGTGTGCAGGATTTAATATAGCGATGAGCAACGCGTCCCGGGGTCAGCGGCCGGGGGCAGAGGAATGCCCCCAGCTAATCCTCCCTCTCCGCAGCCGTCTATTTAGGGAAGCGATGGCCGCCCGGAGCCGAAGGGGGCCCTGCGCTCAGCGTCCTGGCATTCCTCCACGTCCCAGCTGGCTGTTTTCCCGGCCCTGCACCCACTCCTTCCCGGCCGCTCTGGGGCAGCCGTTGGCAAACCCCCCCCGGATTGTGGCGGAAAGGGCTGGGCAGAGCTGTGCCCCCATCCAGCAGGCACGGTGCCTGCCCTTGAGGTCCATAGGGCTGGCTAAAAAAATCGGTTGCGAGCCAGGAGAAGCGTCTTGCCACTCCTCCGCCCTCCCGTGCCGTGCGCTGAGCCGTCTTCGTGGGCTCGGCCGCGGCGCTCGGAGCGGAGGGATGAGCCGGAGGGAAGGCATTCGGGCCGGTGATCTCAGGGAGCAGCAATGCGAGGGGGCTGCCAGCCCGGGCTGCTGGTGAGCGTAAGCCCCGTGAGCGCTGCCGCCGCCAGCCAACGCGGACAGGGAGAAATGTCCTTGTCCGAGCGCGACGCTGTAACCGAGCACCGCCGCGAGTGCCCCCCGGCAGCCCGGCGTGGGGGGCACGTGGAAGGCGGCTGCGGATGGGATGGCTGCCTCGAGACCCCCATCCCAGGCACACGCACGGTCTCAGGGGAAAGTGGGTGCGTGCCGGAGGGGCGCTGCCCCAGGCAGCCCCCGCTGCCCCCCCAGAGCAGCTCGTGCTGCCCACCGCTGCCCGTGTTTGGGGCTGCCTGCAGGCACGGTGGAGAGAAGGCACGGACTGGGTGCGTTAAATGCAAGTAGTTTGGATTGGGTTTTGTTTGCTTGGTTTTTAAGGAAGAAAAGAGGTTTCTGCTCTGGATGAGCGGAGCGGCACCAAGGAGGTGTGTGTGGCCAGCAGCCCAGAGCTCCTGTTCACCCCTTGAGGCCCCAAAACTCAAAAAAAATAATCAGTGACTTCCTGCACCTTGGTCTCTTTCAGCCGTGATGGTGTCTCATTTGCAAGACAAACTCCAACCGGCTGTTACGCCCTCGTCCACAGCACCTGCAGAGCTTGCAAATCCGCAGGGGGCTGCGGGGGGACGATGGCAGCTCCGCACCCAGCACCCAGCTCCGGGGGTGCCTGCCGGGAGCCGGGGCTCCGGGAGGACGGCGGACACGTCCTCTCCCGGCGCGGGACGGAGGGTCCCTGCCCGGGGCGAGATGCTGTTCTGACGCTGTTTAAGCATGACGCAAGCTGCCTCTCCTCACTCCTGGGTGTTGAATTTTCCCAACTCTCTCTGTCTCCTGGATCTCTGCTACTTTTGGAGAGCTTTAGCCAAAAATTAAAAAAAAAAAAAAAAAGAAGGGGAATTCCTGTTCCCGGAGCAGATTGATTTAATTAAAGCCATTTGAATCTTTAAAGTGAATCTTCAGCTAAATCAACAAAGCAAGAAACCTCAAATTAATTCCATCCTCTTAATAGTGGTTTGTGTTTGTTCATTTTAATCATTTCCTTGCAGAAAGCCCTGTTATCAGGGAGCGGTCACCGGGGACGTGCCCGTGCCCCAAGGCAAGGGCGTCACGTGGGTCGAAATACCCCGAGGACAACCGCGTGTCCCCCAAGTGACCCGTGGGGGCTGAACCGGGCTCTCGGACCCCGTGCGTGGCTGCCCTGGCACCGGTGGCTTTGCTGCAGGACATCCTGGACCCAAACCATCAAAGCCACCAGGCCAGGTCCTGCTGCTGTCTGCGTGCGGCTCTTCTATCCTCTGGCTCTGGTGCTTTTAGCTGAGGAGCGAGGACAGAGCGGGTCTGGTCTCCCTCTCCTGGAAAACCAGCACATTTCCCGCTGCCCGGAAGGTTTCGGCTCATCTCCGGCTCTCAATCACACGCTGCCCTTGGTCATCCGACCCTGGCGAGCTCTTCTTCGCCTTGGTGGCTTCCAGCTCGTCCCTTTGCACCGCCAAAGGGCAACATCCCGTTACCACTGCGACTCCATGAACTCAGCAGCACCCAAATAGCACAGCGAATCAGGGTAACGAGCGCGCGCCGACGGGCACGGCCACCGCGGGGGGACCCCTTGCAGCGCCTCGTCGCGGAGCTCGTTCGTTAAATCGCAGCCGGATGGCTCAATCCTTCGGATGATCTTACAGGCCGGGAAGTTAAAAACAAGCTGCTCTCTGCCCATAAAAAGCAAAGGGCTTTCGGCGTGGAATCATCAAGGCCAGAGGGATCTCGCAGCGCACGCAAGCAGTGGGAAATGCTCCCAGGAGGACGTGCCGTTGGAGAGGGGAGACTTACACGTGGCTGGCCTTTGCATCTGGGGCGCAGGCGTGAGCCCCGAAGCGTGGCTTAATCCCAGCCCCGATCCCCTCAAAGGTTTTACCAAACACACTCAAAGTGATTCAAACGCACACGCTGCCTGCGATTCCGCTCCTCTGGCCTCCTGGTCCCTACAGGAATATGCTCTTGCTACCCGAAGCGCATCCCAGACCTAGTTTTTAGGAATGCAGAAGTGGTGGCATTCACTTAGATGGTCCCCAAATTCCTGGCTATCCCGTGCCACCGGGACCGGCTACGGAGAGCTGCTCCAGTCGAGGCTTAGAGCACACCGAGGGTGCCGGGGAGCCGCAAACCACCTCTGAGGCACAGTCCAAGATATGAAATTGTAATTTAATGGGTTGCTTAAGGTTGGTATTTGCAAAAATAGAACATACAAACCCAACCCCAGCGGCGCCGGGAACCTACCGCCCGCACAGAACCATGCGGCTACACCGTTCTCCTCACCTTCTCGTGCCGGAGGCAGCCCCGCTCTTCCTCAATTTGTATTGCTTTTGCAGAAATCGACACTTCCCTCCTCCCCTTGCTCCTTCGCCACCCGGCACACAGCCTCAGGCGCTGCCACCGTCCCCGAGGTCTGTCCTTCTGTCCGGCTGTAGGTCGATCTCCACTAATCCGACGGCCCGCAGCAGCAAGACGAGCTGCGAGCAGCCGCTGGCCAGGACGTCGACGCGCGGGTCCGTCATGTCCCGGGTGCCGCAGAGGACCTTCAGCAGGAGCAACAGCAGAGGTTGCAGGAGGCTGTTGAACGCCGCCACCAAGAGGGGCTTCAAAATACGATCGCCGATGGCTGTCAGCAAACCCACCGCCAGCACCTGGGGGGGAAGGTGAATTCGGGTTAAAACGCTTGGTTTTGATGAATATTTGCCAGCACGTGCCATCCTGAGGTGTGGTGGGGACCCTGTGAAGAGCAAGTTCCTCACGAGGAGCTCCCCGCTCCTCTTGGAGACACCGGAAACGTGGCCAAGATGCAAAAAATTTCCTCGTGGGCAGAGAATTTTGAGATGGCGGAGAACCTGAAGTTTCTCCTCCTGATACCGAAGTGTTTTGACGTGGAAACACTCAGAGGAAGGGAAGCGGGAGGTTTATATTCAGGGTTGTCAGCGTGTCTCATCGCCTCCTACAATTACCTCTCCTTTTGCCTTGTCCCCGTGCAGTGACCACGGCAGCAAACCCCAGACGAGGCGTATGGGTGGCAGAAACGTTCCTGGTGGTGTATTTGGGATGTAACCGTGGGTTTTGGAGAGCAAACCTTCTGGGTAAGTATCGAACGCTCACATTTCTCGTGTCACCCAACCTCCACCGTCAAATGTCCGGTGTTTCTGACCTCGGGGCTTTCTTTTCTTTTGGAGAACAAGCCCAGGCTCCCCACAAACACCTCCACCACTGAGGTGGGACTGAGCTTTAACCACCCAGAGCTCTTCAAGGTAAAGGGGGATTGAAAAGAAAAAAAAATCAACAGAAATTAAAAATCAGATGGAAAAGTCTCAGTTAGAGGTTGGAGAGCCCGGCTGCTCGTACCACGTCTCCTCTTGGTGGCAGGGAAACCGGGGCGGCTCGCCTGGACCGCGGTCTCACCGAGGAAGCGAACCAGCTCGATCAGGACGACGGCGAGCCCCTTGACCGGGAGCCACGGGACGGCGAAGGATTCCCTCAGCTTTCGCTGAACCGTCCGCTGGGAGCTGCCGCGGAGAAAACGAGACGTCAAAACCGGAGAGCAAACCTGCGGAGCAAATCGACCCCCAGCGCCTCGCCGCCTCTTCCCAGACACGGCATTACGGAGCTCTCGGATATCACGAGTGCTGGAGCATCTCCCGCGCGAGTTGGGTTTCAGCTGGCCCGGAGGTGCCGTCCCCGGCGCTGCAGGACCCAGCCGACAGCGGGAGGCCGAGCTGGGCTCCGGCCACGGAGGAAAACCCCTGGAAATGGGATGACTTCGTGTTTATCCCGCTGCCCAGACTGCCTGCTAGCGGGACGGCCGGCTGGTTCCGGCACGGCTCCGGCACGGCTCCGGCACGGCTCCAGCACCCCGTCCGGCTCCTTGGCACCGCATCCGCTCGTGGCAGAGCTGGCTCCATGGGAGGAGGCCGCCAAATTGAGGAGAAAAAAAAAGAGCTGGAGGTCAGTCTGCACTACCCAAGGGGGTGTCTTCCCCCCCAATTAACTAATGACAAATAAATACGTGATTTGAGGCAGAGACTCAGAGGTGGGAGCGCAGGTTCCCTGCCTGCCGTGTTTTCGGGCAGGTTCTGCCTGTACCTGTGGCCAAAACCCAGCTGAAGGAGCCCAAAAATATGCCAGGCCGGTATCCAGAGCGGGCAGCTGGCTGAAGGCCCAGGAAGCGATGACTCTGAGATGCTGGCAGCCCAGCTCCGGAAAATCCCATCCGACATCACCCCCGCCGCCCGGGGAGCCGCTTTGGCGTCGGCAGGGCTGAGTGCTCCCTCTCACGGCCACGGAGACTGAGGCAATACCAGGGAGTTTTAACCAAATTTCTCTTTTAGGAATAGAAAAATAAGAGGCGGAGAGCGCTTGGGAGAGGGAAATCGAGAGCGGAACGCAGCGTCCCACCCAGAGAGCCAGCGTGCGCGGGGCTGCAGGCGACAACGGTTTCATTTCTCAGTGGAAGAAGCGAGTGGGGAAGTCCCCTCCTCCGCGACTTCATGCGTGATAGCCCAAAAAACCCAGATTTTTTCCCCGTTTGTCCTCGTGGGACATGTGGCAGAGAGCGGGGCTGGGGACGGAGACACGGGTGACGGTCCGTGACCGGCGGAGCGGCCTGGGGCTTGTGTGAACGGCAAATCCAAGGCTGCAGTGGAGACAGTCGCTGTTAACGATGGGAAAATTAAAATAAAAAAATAAACCAAACCCTCCGAGCGAGCCGAAGCCCCAGCGCTTCCCAAAACACGGAGGAGGATGCGAAAGGAGGTGGCGGCGGAGGGGAAACGCATGACTGTCCCGCTTCCTTCCCATTTCCCTGAAATCTCTGCCGAAAAGCTCGATGCCGGCTCATCGGCGGGGCCGTCGTCTCCCACCTGCGGGCCTCCCGCTCTGGCTGCTCCTCCGGCGAGGACAGAAAACACCCAGGCAAGGCTCGAGCAGATGCTGAGACGGGATCCTTGAGGAAATATCCATTCAGCATCCCATAAATCGGCATTTTTTGGTGCCTTTTGCCAGCATTTTGTGCCCAGCCGTGGTTTGCAGGCCGGGTACGGTTCAGGAAGGGAATTCGGACGGGCAAGTGGGATGCGTAGGGAAGATGCTCCGAGGCCCGGAGCTCCTCTCCCCACGTCCTGCGGCAGAACAAGACCGAGATTCCCAGCCCGAATTCACCATTCCCGGCTCGTGGGCCGGGATCAGGCCCTGCCGTGCTGTAGCCGCCTCTTGGGATCGGCCAGGATCCCGGGAGGAGGACGGACGAGGCCGCACGGAAAAAACCCGCACGGCACGGCGTGGGAGAGGGGAAGGGAGCTGCTCGCTGCCTCCACATCCATGTGAGCTGAGCTTTCCGTAGGGAAGCTCCGTAGGGAAGCTCCGTAGGGAACTTGCCGTGAATCCCGACAAAATGCCGGATAGAGGAGCCGTGCGTCGCCGGGAGCCCCTTCCTCCTTGCCCGGCCATCGGCACAGCACCGCTCGGGTGCCGACCTCCCTCTACCAGGGGAGGCCCTCTGCTCCGGGAGCCGGGAATGCCGATCCGCAGGGATTCGTAGGTTGAACCTGAGCCGAAGGATGTGGGGAGTGGCTCCCACCGGCTCTTCAAAGGCTGCTGGGGTGCAGTGGGGGGGGGAACCCCCAAAATCCCTCGGGAGGGCGGCCGGGCTGGTGGGATGAGCCACGGAGCAGCGAGCCCAGGTGGCCGCTGCCACCGGAGCCTGCTCCTCTCCCACAGGGAATCCACTGGGATCTGCTGCTCTCCCGTGGGGAATCCACCAGGACCTGCTCCTCTCCCACAGGGAATCCACTGGGACCTGCTCCTCTCCCGCGGGGAATCCACCAGGATCTGCTCCTCTCCCGCGGGGAATCCACCAGGATCTGCACCTCAGGAATCCACCGGGATCTGCTCCTCTCCTGTGGGGAATCCACCGGGATCTGCTCCTCTCCCGCTGGGAATTCGCTCCCCCCGAGCGCCCGGAGCATCTGGAAAGGCCCCGGATTCTGCCCCAGGTGGGACGCCTGCCCGGCCCCCTCCTCCCCGTGGGTGCCCACCCCCGGGATGCTCCACCTGAGGGTGACACCGAGACCCCCAGGACACCCCACATGCCACAGGAGGGTGACACCGAGACCTCCAGGACACCCCACAGGAGGGTGACACCGAGACCCCCAGGACACCCCACAGGAGGGTGACACCAAGACCACTGGGACACCCCACGCAAGGGTGACACCGAGACCCCCAGGACACCCCACAGGAGGGTGACACCAAGACCCCCAGGACAACCCGCAGGAGGGTGACACTGTGACCCCGGGACACTCCACGGGAGGGTCACACCGAGAGCCCCAGGACACCCCATGGGAGGGTGACACCAAGACCCCTGGACACCCCACCCGACAGTGACACCAAGACACCCCACACCCCATGGGAG
>VYZW01042645.1:4481-20273 GCA_013401315.1 Balaeniceps rex | reverse complement strand
CCCTGGTGCAAGTGGAAAAGATCCTGTGGCTCCTGCCTCTGGCTACCAACTTGTCCCCTGCAAGGGCAACCGAGGGGGCTGGAGAGGCCACACTGGGGCCCACAGCTCTGGGCCACCCTTGCTGTGGGGCAGCTGCTCTATGGCTGGGGCCCAGCCTGACGCAGGAAGGGAAGCGTACTTGGAGAAGTATTGGATGCTTCCTGACTTGCCCTTTCATGGGACCAGGTAGCCAGGGCTCTGCAGGACCAGGGCTTACCCTGCAGGTGGTCATGGGGAGAGACAGGAGAGACCAGGAGAGTCCCCTCTTCCCTGGGACACTTCCAGCCATCTCTCCTTTCCCTCTCTGGGGCTGCATCTGGTTCAGCCTTGGGCCAGAGCTCCTTTGATCACTTTGCTCTAATTGCACTAGAGCTGCCCAGGGAGCAGTAAGCACCTTGCAGTGATCCTGGCTGGAGGGTTTCACCCCAGTTACAGACCAGGTGATGTAGAGGTTTTTCCTGTACATTGCCTGATCTCAGCTGCCTGTGAGATGCAGGCAGTGCAGTGTTGAGGGGTGTAACGCCAGAGAAAAAGCAGTAGTTCTGTGCACGAGCTGTCTCCCAACAGACATGGGACCATGTCCTGAGATGGATGAACCTCCATTTGTGGATGAAAAGCTAGTAATCATAAATACAATAACCTCCGTATGTCTTTGTGGGTTGCTTTACAGGATGATCCTCTGAAAGGCAGCTGCTTGAGGAGAAGCAGCGAGACCTAGTGATGGAACTGCTGATTTCAACAGTGTCATGTGAGTACAGAGGGGACTGAGTGGGCTGTCCAGAAGGCCAGCAAAAAGATAGAAGAGTCTGTGCATAAATGTAACCACTGATAATGTACATTTGACTATGAAGTTAACCTTTTTTAGGGAGAAGAGATGGAGGCAATGGAGGATGAAAAATAGTTCATGAATACTAGCAAGTTAACTGAATGAAACAGAGAAACAAGAATGTGACTGAGTAGACGCTGCAGAAATGTCCCCAGAAACACTAAGGGAGGCAGATGTTCCAGCATTCATAGCTATGGTATCTATGACAATTTTTTCAGTTCTCTTTGTCTCACGTGGCAAGCACAGAAGTAGGAGGAATTGGTACTGCTTAGCTTTGCTTTGTCTGTGTTGGTGTGGCTGTATGGTCATCCGTGCATACCTAAGAAGTAAAAGATGCAAGATTATCTTTTACACTGCCATGTCTGGAAAAAGAAAAGAGAGAGGAAAAGCAAAGAGTAAAGGGTGAAGAAAAAGGGACATGAAAAGATACGAGATGAGATGAGACGAGGAGAAAAAAGAAATATGAAAATTAAAAGGGAAGTAGATCCAATTGAAAGGTATCTCCATCTCCTGACCAGAGAAACACGGTTTCTCTCAGTGAGGATGGATATACCTCCATTTCTGTACCTTCTCTTTTTAAGAGTGATTTAATTAACAGATCACTAGGAGAGTAATGTCATATTTGCTTATGTAATGTGTGCATGCGTGTACATGTGTACATGTGGAATCTGTCTTCATAAAAATCTGGGTTTGAGAGCTGCAAGAAGCAAAGGTGAATGAGTTTACTGTGGCCATATTTGCTGTGGTAAATAGTGCCACAACAGACTGTACATCATGAAATGCCCCCTTCATTCTCCCATAGCATGGCTGTTCTTTAAGTTCACCCAAATGCCCAAGAAAAATCTCAGCTTACTGGCACACCAACCCAGAAAGCCAGTAGGAGCTCTGCTAGCTGACTGGGATTGTCTCTTCTTACAGCAAGGTCACAAGCAGAGTTTGCAGCAGATTTTCTGGGAGCTGATGCTGAGAGTGTTTGTATTTTCCTGAGACACCCTCTATCTGCCATACATACAGCCTCTTTGCAGCAGAGTGGTTCCTTCCTTCCACCTGTGAACACATCTGAATTGTACTTTTAAAGCCCTTTAAACCATTAAAACAAGGTCTCCTACTCAAAGTGGCTAACATTTCAGATCATAATATGACCAGTCAAACAAATTATTTCTAAAAGCTTTCCTGTATAATGTGACCTAGGGAAGTGCATTAGCTGAGTAAATATATTGTTGATTTGTTTTTCCATTAACAATGAGTGATTTCTCTGTAAGTGACCTACAGTACTGCTTTCTGGGAATACAGCAGTATTGATAAAGAGAAGGGAACCTAAAGGAAATATTTTTGTCTTTTGAGAAAACTTGTACAGAAAACCAGGGCACTCAGGTTTCTCTGGTTTTATATCCTTTAGAGTGACATGCCTTTGTTGCTTTGTCTTCCTTTATCTCCAGGTCAAAGGAGTCATGTTGTACATTATAACAGCATCACTGTTTTCATTTTCTTAACATCTATGCTCAAGCTATGCCTTTAAAAAAGACAAGTTCATCTTGTGACTGTCTGCTCTGTGACATGTTATATAATTTGATGTACATTTATTTATATCCCTTCATTGCAAAGAATGACAGTTTTCACCAAAAGAAAACAAGACATTCATTCTCATTTGTTTGGGGATCCAAGATGTATCTGAGCAAACAATTTGCCTGCACTGTTTGCTTCAGGATTGAGGACAGGAAATACGGATCTGGCATGGAGAATATGACAAAGCACGTGGCACTGGAGCTAATCTTTTATACTCAAGGTTGTCCCATGATAGACTGTGCCTGCAATTTTCATGCATTTATGCTTTTCTGATGTGTTAAGAAGTAAGTATACATCCACTGTAAATTGATATTCAGCAGATTTGTTAGCATGCAGACCTTTGAAAGATAATCAGGAGAGGGCTTAGGAAGGATAGCAATAATAATTTCTTAGAGCGGATGTTCCTTAGCAGATTTTACCTGTGTCATTTCAGTGATAAATCCTTCTGACTTCTTAACCTGTAACTACAGTTACACATTTCCCTTTGGTTGTGAGAAATAAAAGGAACTGATAATAATGTTATAAAATGAGTGTGATTTATCTGGAGGTCACTGAGTCTATGATAATGAAAAAAATTACCCCTAAAATTTACCATTAGGAGGAAAAAAGGTTAGAAAATGTGCAAAACTGGTAGTAAAATGATTGTATGTTACATTTTGAATTCTCCAAGTTCTTGCTTCAAGTTCTTCTTGTAAAGTATTAAGCCAAAGGTCTAAATCTAACCTTCCTAAGACATCGCCCCCTGTATACTCTTTATTCAGTCATGGTTTTAGTCTTACAGATGGATTAAATGTGAGATTCGTTTCACATAATTTTAACCTTCTGAAATTAAGGTATATACACCAAAATAGTCATCAAGGCTGTCTTCATAATTAGTAGAGAAGATCTATACTAAAGGGAAACTTTATGTACTTTAGATAGCTGTCTTAGCATGGGATGAGTCATATCTAAAGTTGATTAAGTGTCACGTTTACTGTGGCTTAGTGGTGGCAGAACTACAGGGTCAGGGTCAGTTTTGGCATTAATCCTAGACACAGGCTTTGTCCACAAAAAGAAAATTTGTTCCATTTGCTTGGATTCTAATGTACAGTAGGTTCAAAGCCCATGGATGTCCTTCGTGAATAAAGTTAGACCTACCTCGATCATTGAAGTTGTGAGAGTTGCATACCTAAATGCTATTGAGAAAGTAAGCATTATTCTCCTTGTACGTTTGCCAAGCGTAATTTGTAACAATATTTATTCCCTTCCTCCCACCTTAAGATGAAACTCAGTAGATTAAGTGTTGAGAGATACTTCAAGACTGTTACTACATTTTTACTAGAAAATTAAACTATGTCAGGGAATATTTTTAGCCTTCATGCCAAGTGATATGGTCTGGCCATGATCTTAAGGTTAAACCCTTTCCCTCTTAAACAAAGTGGCAAACTGCCAGTTGGAAAAGGTCCTTGGCTTGTGTTAATACCCAACCTTTGCTGAGAATTACTTGAGAGACTGCTAGTTGGCCCTGGTCAAAACCATGCAACAGATGATTCAAATGGCACAGAAAATGGCATTTTCATGTCAAGAACATTCCCTGGTATTTTTTATTTTACTCATTCAGTTGTTGTCTGTGGTGATGAAGGACATATAAGTACTTTAATAAGAGGAGCTTGTTTACACTTGCCTTGGCAAGTAGAGCTGTGTGAACCTGTTATTTGCAAAATAAAACTCTAAAGAGCATCATCTAAATGATGAGATATTGATGAAACTCTTTCTTCAGTCTTTACTGTGGCACCAGGAGTCATTAAGCATAGCTTGTAGTGCTCCACAGTCTGGAGCTTTTCCACTGTACAATGTGAAGAGAGTCTTTAAAAAAGTGGAAAAATAAGCAGAAAGATGTGTGGTGGTACTGCTTCCACCACACCAGGATGATGATGCACCAATGATGGAGAAAGAGGAGACAGTAGGAAAGCAGGTAGAAAATTGTAGTGTTTTCCAGGCTTCTGCCCCTCTTTAGCTTAGAAGATCCTTGGAGTGAACAAGAGCTGGAGTACAGCTATTAGAGAGTGGTTGCAGTGATGATGCTAGAAGAACATATAGCTGCCAAGCCATTATTGAAATTATCTGGTCTGCATACCACACTGAGTTGAGCCAATGTGAAATATATACCTTTTAGTCTTCATTCTTTCCCAGTAAACTTATATATCAGGAAACTTAGGACTGGGAAATAGGGTTTCCTTGGGAAAATTCATTTGAAACCATGGTGGCTATTTGTTAATGATGCTGGAAAAAAGGGGTACGTGTAAGGAGGACAGTGGGGACAAGTTCATATCTGTCCCTTCCTCAGAAGGTATTTAAGGCACTCAAGGCTGATAAGAATATAGACATGCCTGAAGTTGGTTAGTGGCTCTTACTGGATTTTTCAAGGTTTCACTCTGAATGAACCTGAAGTACAGTCAGAACTTGTTTGCAATCAAAGCCAACGACAAGCCCTGCCAACAGCCTGAGCTGCTTCAAACAAACAGCACCAGTTTATAGGTTCATAAATATCAGATGCAGCACTTTGAAAACTGTATTGAGCAGTCCCAAATGCCATGGTGGCAGCTGAGCAAAGATTAAAAGAGTAATGGGGAAAAAAATCCAACCGCTTGTGTTTGTGGGGAAGAATGTCTCAGGCAGCAAAGACAATATAAGCAGAGTTTGTCTATAGTACATTAAAGAACAATTTACCCCACACTTGAATTTCTTTTGTTCTGAGAGAATGAGGTGACTCCCTGATAATAAAGCTCCTTAGAGCTCATGAAATAGGGGAGGCAGCCAGCACATCAGGGTGTCAATAAATACTTATCCCAAGAATGAATACATTTTTCACAGGCTCAGTGCTTATTTTCAGTCTTGTTAATAACACAAGCAATATGCCTTTTATTGGCTGTGCAGCAGAGCTGAAAAAAGAGCAGATTGTGCATCAAGGCACAGTTCAAGGTAGGAGGAGTAGCGGAATGGTTGGGTTGTGCCTATTGTTGAATATTGCTTTAGCAGACTATGCTTCTATGACTGCTGCAGCTGTCACACTGGTGTGGCCTTTTCTTCTGGCTTGATACTTGAGTTAGTAGATTAGGGTATCAGACCAGGAAGAGCCTTCTTTCTGTGTCATGACCATGCTGAGTTATAGTTGTCTGGCTACTTCCATATCTAACAGCTTTCACATCACAATTTTTGTCGGTAGAAATTTTACAGGCTCATTTAAGAAAAGTTCAGAACCTGGAGAGGATTTTTTTGGCTGCTATAGTAGCTACAATTTCATGCAATAATTTTCACTGGTTTTATTGTCTGTGGTTCACTGTACTTTACATTCTCAATATAAGTGCATCCCTCTTCAAATAAACACTTTGCTGGTCATATTTAAAATAGATGAAGAAAGGAAGGGACAGAGAATTGTGATAAACTGAGAATGTGAAATCTTTGGGATGTAAATTTCTTTGGCCTCAGGTTAATTTTAAGATGAGTTGTGCAGGGGCTTGTAATAGAAGGCTGAAATGAAGTTGGAGTTCAAGGATCTGAATGGGTTCTGATGGGTTTTCCTGAACGGTTCTCAGTACATTTTTGTCAGGTTTTTTGTTTGTTTTGGTTTTGCTTTTGTTTGTTTTTTAAATTTTATTTGCATAGTAATAAGGTTTGCCCAAGTTTCATAGCTATGCCAGAACTATAGGGTAGACTTTGGATCTTGGCTTTCATTTGAATTTCTGTTAATCCTGAAATCTGAATAACCTCAGATTTAAGGTCTCTACTTACAAATAGTTGTTTCTTTGTAGGTACATGTTTTCTTAAAATTACTTTTAGAAGGGAAGGTGCATACATTTGTTGAAATTTATGGTACTTTTATACTTGAGTCATTCAGTTAATTGGGAGTCAACAAGGTATCCTGACACATTGGGAACTGTCATGAAATGGGTTAACTTTAGAGACAGAGAGTCTGAGGAAGGGTGAGGTAGAAACCATGTCCTGTTTTGCAGAGACAGTGGAAGTTACTCTCTGAATTGCTTCCCCTGTTAAAGTCCTTCAGTCTGGTGAGATTCACGGGTGTCATAAACTGAAGTGTGCTGCACTCAGCATGCCTTCACTGTAGTCTATGGGGGTATTCAGTATGAATAAAGGCAAGTGACTGATTTTGTGTAACTCATAAGCAATTATAGCAGTGAAGGTAAGAGTGGGACTGTAAATAATCAAAGTAAATGAGAAGGCAGAATGCTCTTGAGCTTTTCTCACCTAACAACACAGAAGTGAAGGGCAAGGGTAAAGCAGTTTGCACTACTTGAGGAAACTTATTAACTTATTCATTGAGAAGCAAAAGCAAGTGAAAGGGCACCTTCCACATCAGTATTTGAAGCAGGTTGTAATAGCATTTTTAATGAGGATGAGACCTAGGCAGAAAGAAGGCTTCATCTTTCTTGAGAAATCATCAAGCAGGATTGCATGGCTCATCACATAGTGCAAAGACAGTCCTTCAGGCGGGAGGTAAGTTTGCATGACTCCTTGCAGAGACGCAGACACTGGTGCCAGGCACAGCTCTTTGTCACTGTGCTGCATGTCACTGCTTCCTTTTAACGAGTTGATCTTAGCAGGAGACAATGTTTACCCATCTAAAGTAGGACTGCTATTTTGGGCAGCACTTAAACCCTACCCTCGGTCATGTAGTTGTGTCCGAGTCCAGCCTGCCAGCTCCCATGTGGTCCTGCCAATGTCTTACAGTGTGATCCAAGAGCACTTTAGCATCCTGTTTGAGCTCTGAGCTGCCTGTAAAATGTGGATAATATAATTTACCCACTGTATAGTGAATCATTCTTGTTGTTAAAATATTACCTAAATATTGTTAATGGCAGTATATATAGCAAAAATATGAATAAAAATAATCTCATGATAAGTACCAGTTCCTGTTCAAGTAGCATTTTCGAACTTTACTATTGTGAATCTGTGTTTGAAAATGTTTGTTTGCATTCTTGTGTGAGTCAGATTTGAGCAAGGGTCAGGGTTTGGCTTGGAAGCTCATTGCCACATGTGTAAACAAGAAAGGATGTGAGGAGAAAGGGAGAGTGGGAGATTGTAAGTTAGGAAGATAACTATCAACACATCACATCAAATGGGTAGTTCAGAGGTTCCTAAGCTATGTTGCCTCAGTCACAACTGGATTTGAGTCAGTTACAGATATCTCAAAAAAACCCCAACCATGTTGCTTATAGTACGTTTTCAATAAAATCTGATATTACAGCCTCACAGTGATCTGTGAGAAATTTGCTATGGTCTGTGAAGAATTCTGACACATGGCAATAGTCTGTTACAGAACTGGCCCCTTATTTGAAATTTCTGATCTTCTGCAGCCACTCCTTCAAATGATGGACTGGAATGTAAAAGAAATACTGGAGTGAACATTATAGAAGTAATACACTTAAAAAGAAATTTCTTCTTAACAGCAAGCAGTTAAGGTTTTCCCTGAAGTGCAAGTATTTTCATCCCTTTGTTATTTTCTTCCCATCTGATTTAATTGTGGGTGATTTAATTATGTAAGCAAATGCCCAATTCTTCAATATTTTGTTAAGACTAGATACCTGGCTCTAGTAATACCTTCTGAAGAAGAGCTCAGCTGGCTAATTAAATGCACTGTCAAGAAGTGTCCAGGGAATATTTTGGATTTGCAAAGTGTTTGTCCCAAAATAATCAAAGAATAGGACAAAGTAATGAGCTTTCATTGTATGAGAATTTGGATTTTGCAGTTTAATGTTTTGCTTGTAAGCTAACTAAAAATATTTCCAATCAAAAGGCATATAGGTACATATATAAATGAGTATGTATTTATTATAGATATATGTTTTATGAAACAGTGTGGGGATTGCTTATGCCAGTCCACGTCTCAGCTATGGAGCCATATGTGAGACAATGACATGAATACAATCCAGAACATGTACAGAGATGGTCTGTGAAGATAATCTCATGACAAAGAACTAACAGAGATTGCCTAGTTTGACAGCAAAATTAAGGGTGAAAGGGGGCATGACAGTAAATATTTCAGGATTAGGAGAGGAGGTAAAAGCAAGAAGGGAGGTGAATTACTTAAGTTAACAGGCAAATTTTGGCATTAAGAGTAATGGGTCTGAATGGTTGTGAATGACCATTTATTCTGTAAGTAAGGAAGATTGTAACCATCAGAGAAAGAAAAGTCTGGAATAATAGGGGCCAAAAATATCTAATTATTTTTGAAGATGGGAAGTTATGAGAAAGATTATAGGGTATGGGAATGGACTTGAAGTATGAGATCACTTGTGATTGACTGTTCCTGTATGGTTGTTGGTTAGCCCATTTCAGCTTCTTTAAGTGGCTGAGCAGGAAACAGAACAGCTGGAATATCTAGGACCAATCAACAGATCACCTGTGTTTATACCTTTAAAGCAACCGTTTAAAATAGTGCAACTTTGTGATACTATCCTAATTCATGCCAGGTGAGAATCTGGCCATGAGCATCACATTGGACTAATGAAAATAAATAAATTATTCTATTTGGAAACTCTGACCTGTAAAGCCCCCAGTGCAAGTAGCTCCCTGGTAATGAAGGATGTTCTTATATAGTGCAGCTAACACTGAGTGAGGATGCCAGAACTGGGCCAAAAATGATTACAATGAGAGAAATTAATGGTTGCTGCATAAACTTTGTTATAAGAAAAAAAACCCACTTCTTTCTTTTTACTTCAGAAGAAAACCCACTACTAGGAAATCAGTACATATTTACCCACCTTCTACCTGATTTTCATTCATTTGTTGTTATCCCTTCCTGAAGCTGAGGGCTTTCCTTTTAGATAATAGTTTGTGTTCTTGCATTTACTACAAAAAAAAAAAAAAGGGAGAAATAGAAGCTTTTCAACTTAATTGCCTAATGGATAAACGCATTGCACAGAAATTCTCTTCTGCCTTTCCACTTCGGGTTCTGTAGAAAAAATAAAAAAGTCTGTTGGCTATGGTCATATGGATATGACCTTGCTGGCCAGTATTAGTGTGTGCTAGCAACATGAGGGGAATTGTTCATGAGTGTTTGTCGTGGTTTAGCCCCACTCGGCAACTAAGCACCACGCAGCCGCTCGCTCACCCTCCCCCTCCCCGGTGGGATGGGGGAGAGAATCGGAAGGGCAAGAGTAAGAAAACCCACGGGTTGAGATAAGAACAGTTTAATAATTGAAATAAAATAATAATAATAGTAATAATAATAATGATAATAATAATAATAATAATTGTAATGAAAAGGAGAACGAGAGAGACAAACAAAACCCAGGGAAAAGAAAACAAGTGATGCAACCGCTCACCACCCGCCGACCGACACCCAGCCAGTCCCCGAGCAGCGATCGCTGCCCCCCGGCTAACTCCCCTCGGTTTATATACTGAGCATGACGTCATATGGTATGGAATAGCCCTTTGTCGATTTGGATCAACTATCTTGGGCCGTGCCCCCTCCCAACTTCTTGTGCACCTGGCAGAGCATGGGAAGCTGAAAAAGAAAGTCCTTGACTAGTCTAAGCATTACTTAGCAACAACTAAAACATCAGTGTGTTATCAGCATTCTTCTCATGCTAAATCCAAAACACAGCACTATGCTAGCTACTAGGAAGAAAAGTAACTCTAACTCAGCTGAAACCAGGACAGTGTTGAAAACCATTGTACAGACCTGTGACTTTACGGAATACAGTGTCATAAACATATTTAAATTGTAGTCCCAAAATCACTGAATCAAAGATTTCATCATGTTCCTTGCCTAATTTTGACATTATCAGATATTGATGTTTTGTTTTATTGTAAAACTTTTGCACAAAACTTCTAACACTCTTTAAAAAAGTAAAATAATCGGTATATCTAAAAAGTAACATTTCTTCTTTTCAGGTGCTCTGTGATAAAACACCTGCTGTTACTCAGCTGCCACAGCACAACTTGTTCATTACTGTTCTGTTTCTTCACCTTTTTTTTTCCCCCAGCCAACATTATGCAACAATCAGGTATCTAACAAACAAGGTGGCTGCTTCAGGGTACATGTGTGAATTAAACCCACTGTGGCCTCACTTTCACATCTGCAATTACTTTAAGCTTTTCACTGGTAGTTCACACATGTCCCAGGAAGATATTTGCTCAACTTGCCTTTCATGTAAACTTATAGATACAGTGCATGTCAGGATTCACGGGCATTTATAATTTCCTGTACACCTTAAGCACAAATAATGCAACATTGCTAAGGAATGTTGATTATACAGCGAACTTTCCAGCTTACATTGAGTCAGATCAGCCTATGCAGTTTCACTAGATTTCAATCAGGGTTTCTTGCATAATGAAAAAAAATTGCTCAATGAAATAATCCCATGGTGTATCTGTGTATGGATGTCCATGCCCAAATTAATTTCTGATTTAATTCCACTGACATTGTCAGACTCACACTGTGGATGAATTTGGCTTGTTCAGTGTAGCCTGTCACTATTTTCCATGTTAATTTTAATGGAATCACCATGATATCTTGCTTTGTCTTCTTGCATTATAACTATGCACTCAAAGAATAAAATATAGCATTACAGGGATAAACAACTGAGATTTGCATGTGTATCCAGTGTATGCAGAAAATGTTGGCATTTCACTGTGATTGCTTGGGGATAATTTTATAATATATGAGTAACTGCAGGATTTCATTCTTTAATTGCGCTTCTGGCTTTTTATATGAAATCATGTAAAACAAAAGTTTGAATCTTTACTACAGGAAAAACTTAGGTCTGCAGATTTCAGCAAATTGAGAATACAAAAAGGAAAGTCACGTTAGTATTTCTATTTTAACCAATATTTTTTTCTGGGGACAAAACATGAAGAGTTGCCAAACTGAGTTCTACTGATTTTTCTCCCTTTGACTTTAAACCAGAGGTTTTTTGCTTTCTTGAAGTTAAATATATAGCATTGGCAAAACTCTGTGACACTCACACGGTGAGCTCTGCGAAGTAGCATCTTTTGTAGATTGCAAGGGCATGGAAAACAGGAAGAAAACTTCCCAGTGTAGCCTCTTCAGTTTCTCTCAACTCAGGGGTTAGGGGTGAGCTCTGTGCTCAGCCTTGCCTTTTTTGAATCATTACCCATGCTGACAACATTTTATACTCTTTGCAGAGGAGTAAATGGAAGGCAATGAATAATCTGGCGAGTTTCCTATAGGTTCTAGATCAATACTGGAGTCAGATGGACTACGAATACCTGTCTCATGGGGATTGCACTTCCATGCCTGTACGACAGAAACAGCTATCACACAACCACCATTTTCATTCACTAGCTGGATAATGGTCTCCACTATTAAAACTGTCAATTTCCTCCTAAACCGTCTTTTGAACTTTATTTCCTCAGGTTCATTCCAGGACCATGTAAACTGGTTTAGCTGCAGCAGCCTGCCAGGTAATTAGGGTTGGCTGGCAGTCACTTGGTCCAAAAGTCTCTGTCAGTGCTGTCTACTACTAAGTGCTACAAATTACACTCTATTAGTGAAATACACTTACTAGCTTTAAGACATTTTTTAGTACAAATTTTTTTGGTTGTTTTTTTTTTTTTCCCTATGGAATTGATAAAAATGCTGGCAGAAGGCCAAGGTAGGGCATAAGCATAGGGAGGCTAATTTCATTTTTTTAATTGAGAAGTACAGATGCTTTTATGCAGCCCTATGTATTATGCCATCCTCCTTATGAAAAAGGTGCAATAGTACAGAATGACTAATCACAGAGAAACCGGAGTGCTGTCATCCTTCTGCCAAGAGGGACCTTACGTGGTTTGTGCAACATAGCATTCAAAACCAAACTATCGGTATTTATTTTCTAGTATCTCACCTGATATGACTGAATGAATAGCCATCACATGAACAAAGAGCGATCTGTTTGCTTTATAGATGATGCAGTTTCAGGCACTTACGAAATAATGAAAACTAACACCTGACAGCAATGTTAAATGAACACGACGAGCTAAGTTTTTGAGCAGTGTGTGAGAAGGAAAAAGTAAACTGTAGATTGCACATTGATTCCCTATTGTAAAGTTGAATACTATTTGTTTAACAGTGGTGATTCATGAGACCTTAGGCTCATGTACACCTGAGATGTGTGATGCTTACACAGAGTTTCTGTACTCAAATGAGGCATGAGTATTTTTTTTCCTCCCTCCTTCTTTTCTCTACTTCTATGTGTCTGGTCTGTTCTCTGTTTGCTCACAAAGGCAACTTGCACTGTATGTCATCCTGTGGGCTCATGTACTGCATGAAATAACACACAGACTCCATTTGAATCAAACTACTTTTTTCTTTCTCTTAAAACAAATACTTATATTTGTTTTATATATACTCCTACCGCATCTTATTTTTTTGTGGAGTGAGCTTATTACTGACATCTTGTTGATCTTTCAGCATCTTCCTTTCAGTAAGTCTTGTGCCTTCCTCTGTTTTTCAGGTTATTACAATGCTCATTCCCATTCCTTCCTCCATTGCAACTTCTAAAAATAATCAGCCATAAAAGTAGCTATTGAGCTTTACTGTTACCAGCACAATGAGATTAATAGTAGTGAATATACTGTACCACTAAAAGGGTGCCTTAAATTGTTTGACACATCTCCCAGGACAGTCAGGGAGTTCTGAGAAACCCCAGTGTTTCCTGTTACTCCTTCCACGGTAGTATGGGTCTGCATTGATTTTTCCAGTAGTCTGTGCCAAACAGGAACAATTTAGCTCATAGGGAGGTAATAAAATAATCTTTACAAGCAATGACTATAGTAAAGCGGGTCAGAAACTGGATTTGTGTTTGTGGGAGAGAGAGGATCTGGTAGTTTCAGTGAAATTCTAAAATTCAAAAAAAATCTGATTACGGTGATTTGGGACCACTGAAGGATTTCATTTTTGTTTATCACCTGCTTTCATGTCAAGAAGGTATAATTTATTGGTTTAATATGGTTAAAATATTTCAGTTCAACCTTTTCCTTTGCTTATCTATAATTTTCAATGGAATGCAGCACAGCCTAATATAAGTTAACAATGAAATCAGCATGAAATGTTTTTAACACTGTCAAAATGAAATAATTTCTCATTTCTGGAGTGCTTTGAGAAAGTTGAGGTTATTTTTTTCAACTTCTTCCTATTAAACATGTAATTGAAACAAACCTGTTCTTAGGAAAATTTTCAAAATAAAACTTTTCTCAGTGAAATTAATTTCCAAAGGCTGTGATCAATGCTGGAGATTATCCAAAGAATCTAGGTTTTGAAATGTAGCTTCTACGTCCCAGGCTATACCACTTTTTTCCTTAGGCACAATATTAATCTTAAATTAGGTGCACATGCCATCATAATCTTTTTTGCTTTCAGCCTTTGCTTCAGGAAAATGTACATAGAAAAGATAACATGCATGACCTAGGCTTATATCATCAGTGCTCCAGTGGTTACGTGTATATCTGCTCCATTTCTTTTTATTGGCTTATCGTCGAGAGGAAAATGCATCAAAATTGCCACTAAGTGAAGAGTTTGTCTTCTGTTCCAGAGCTGACTTTTCTTTTTCCTATGTTTGTGAAGGGTCAGCACTTCTGAAAATAATTGTAGGACATTTTAAAATGGAGACTGATAAGTGAAAAGTGTTCAGGTGAACAATTAATTTTCTAGGAAAATATGAACACAGGAACATCTTCAGACATTAATTAATAAAAGCAATAAATCCTTCTGTTTGCTCAAGATATGGTTAAGGCTAGTTTTATTGACAGTGATAGAAGTATTATTACAGGATACCTGTAACTTTGCTCTTCATGAACTCCTTGAGTTGTATTCATGCCTCTGCTGTCATAAAAGTATATTTATATAAAAGAAGACTACACTGCCTGTGTCAGTGTAATTGTCATGGTCAGATGCAGTGTGACTTCGTGGCATTGAAAAGGAGCAAGAGTCAGTCAACTCGAGAAGTCTCACTGTGAAGAAGGAACAGAGCATTGACCAATTTTCTGAATTTTCTTTTTAATCCCAATAGAAACGACTCTCTGAATGCCATGCCTAG
Organism: Balaeniceps rex; assembly: GCA_013401315.1. NCBI lineage: Eukaryota > Metazoa > Chordata > Aves > Pelecaniformes > Balaenicipitidae > Balaeniceps > Balaeniceps rex. The sequence goes on along the minus strand of VYZW01042645.1, from coordinate 5,798 downwards.
AAAATTGTGTCAAGCCTTCCAAAAGAAAAGTATGTGTGGCATAAGTATCTTCTCGATATGTTACACCTCATTAAGGCTTTTGAGTGTCCAGCCAGCATGAGAGACCCGATTCAACCTTCTTCTGAGATGCTTCAGAGGCCCAAAAGGGGAAAAAATTAACACAGAGGAATGGGTGTTCTGCACAGAATTTTCCACTGGTTATTGATCTCTGTGGAGTTCCTGGGTCATGCCTTCCATGTGTAGCTAATCCTGCTCCAGGGGTATCATTTGCTAGGCTCCCTTTATGGTATCTTAGGGGTTTTTTTTTGGTTTGCGTTTTTTTTAAAGCAACATAGTTTATGGGTCCTCCATTGAAAGGATGGCATTAGCTTTGTTATTAAGTTGCATAGCTCTAGTCCCAATTACAGCTAGACTTAAAGATATAGCTGAAAAAGCATACTGTTTTTGTGATTTATTATGAGTCATGTGCTGTTGGAGTGCACTAAATACCTGAACTTTTCAAGTAAATTGAAAAAATTTTGTAATTCTTTTCAGGAATGGAGGCTATTAAAAGACAAGATATACATGAAAGGCAGGCTCTCCTGCAAACAAACGTCCAGTACTACTGGCATATTTTTTCCACCTGAACACAAAATCTTTCTATAGCACAAAGCCTTTACAGATCAATTAAGCTGTGGAAATGACTAAGCAAAATCATTTTACCCCTCCGTAGTCTATATCAATCACCTGATTACAGAAAATAGCATGTATTAAGTGGTCCATGGTCTAGATGCCAAATGTTCAGTTAAAGATCAAAGCTTCAGCTGGTATGTGTAGACATGATTACATTTAATCTACTGAATATGTATCATTTTACTTCAGTAGAGGCCTGTTTCAAGTATCTGTAAGCACACTGGAGCCTGCAGAAGGGGCAGAAAATCATCATTACCTTTTCTTCCATGAGACATTTTCTGATAATATTGCAGTTTCTGAGACCTATGAAGCCACCTACTGGTAAGTTTTTTATAATGACCTTCTCCGTGCTATTCTCACCCTGTCAAAGTCTTGAAAAAGTGCTTGGGACAAGTTTTAAAAAGTCTTTTACACTTGTGTTATTGGCTTATGCAAGTAGCAAGGCCTTGAAGGACCTGGTTCATCAAGAATTTCTGTGGAACTGATGTCTATTCTCAGCTGAAGGGTGAATTCTGCCTGAATACTTCTGAGAAAAAAGGAATTACCTTCAAGTCAAATTTTTCCACAGCAAGTTCATGTCCTGCTGAGTTAGGTGGCAGTGATTCATAAGTTGCTGTTGGTGTATAACAGTAAAGTCTATTACAC
>VYZW01042644.1:5169-28943 GCA_013401315.1 Balaeniceps rex | reverse complement strand
GGCCGGGCCTGGGCCCAGCTGCAGCGCCCCAGTGTCGTGCTTGTATCCCCGGAGGAGATCGGGTCCCAGCGCGGGCAGCCTCCGGGCGGCGGTGCCTCGGCTCTGAGGTGTCCCGTCCGGTGCCTCGGGCACCCCTTGCCAAACGGTTATCGCAGGTTATGAGGCCGCGGGCCAGGGGCGGTGGAACCGGTTTGTACCCGGGTTATTGTAGGGGGCAGCGGGGAAATAACCGGCGACGTTCTTATAAACCCACCGGTTCCCGAGGGGAGGCCTCCGGCTTCAAGTCTTTAACGCTGCTGGGGCTGGCAGAGGCCTCGTCCTCACAGTCGGTGGTGGTTTGCGCCGTGGCCGTGGCCGTGGCCGTGCTTGCGCTTCTCTGCGCCCTCTGGGGTGGTCTCTGTTCGCACCCGCCGGGTTAGGAGTCTGGTGGGGTCGGCAGGCCCTGGCCTCCTTCAGGGAGCGGGTGAAGTGCTAAGGGGTGAGGGTTTTAACAGTCGGAAACCTCTCATGTTCTCAGATGCATCACTGTAAGAGATACCGGTCCCCGGAGCAGGAGAGCTACCTGGGTCACAGGTGGAAGAGGAGGAGGTCTCGTAGCAGAGACTATGAGGGGAGACTGCGATACCCACCCCGGAGGGATCTCTCCAGGAGATCACGATCGAGAAGGTAAGAGCGGGTTTGGGCAGAGGGAGGCATGCCTGCCAGCAGCTGCTCGGGCAGCAGGGAGCAAGCAGGGACGGTCATCTAATAGATGCTCGTCCTCAATTCTGATCATGTTTCAGAGCTAGCGCTGAGTGGTAGCAGCTTTCATTTCCTGACTGCAGACCAGCTTTAAACCTGTAAATCCCAGGGATGGAAGGAAAAGGCTTAATTGTGTGTGCCTTCCCTTATATGTTTCTGCCTCTGTATCTAGCCAAAAGTTCTTCCCAAAGCAATGTCTTTAATATTAATGAGGGAGAACAGCCTGCTCCAGAATCATGTTTCTCAGTTCTAATGCTGTGGAGGCATTAAAGTCTTTCTCTCCCAACAACCCGTTTCCTTCTGAAATTATGACAAATCAGATTTAAAGTAATAATACTTCTCCCTTACCTATGCAGTTAGAAAGGATCTGAGCATCACTAACTGATCTTTCCTGCTTCGGCTCTGGATTTTACCTTTGATTCTCTCTTTGTTCAGCGTTTCCACAGGGACAATTAGGTACTGGAAGCGGGGTGGATAAGGCCTCTGATGACAGGAGCTGCGGCGAGGGTTCTGGAACAGAGGCGGGAGCGCTGATGGGGAGCGGCGTGCTGACACGTTGCGGTGTGCAACTGAAATAGGCTGGCAGTCCTCACTGCTCAGTGGTACCGGAGCTGGTGCGGTTCCACTGGTTGGACAGGGCAGGTGCAGCCAGAAGGGTGCTGAGTTCATCCTTAAATTCCTGAAATGTTCTACAGATTAATTTCTCTTCCGAGCCTGGCTTTTGTGTACCTGAAGGGAACGGATTGTGAAAAACAGCTGATGCACACAATGGGCTTTTCCATTCTTTTATCTGACGGGTTATGCAGGATGGATTTGGATGAAAACAGGCTTTTGCTGGGTGAAAACCTTCTTGCCCCTTTAGTCTCAGACCGTGAGCCTCTCACAGGTCTGCTGGTCTCCTCTGTATTTTAGGTTATTATTTCTGAATCCTCTGTATCTTAAAAGTACACACTGAAGTTTCATAAAGGTGTGTTTGGAGTTGAGTATCGGTGTTGGAACGGAGCCGTTGGGGGTTTTTTTGTGTTTTGGATAGTTCAGCGGTGACCTAGAGCCGCTGCTGTCTTGGCAGGCAGTTTGAAATTTCAGTCTTGATCCAAGATGAGATGAAGCACCACACGCATACCTGCATCCCATTAAGCTGTCAGCGAGAGAGCTAATTGTTGCCAAAGCAGAGAGGTGCAAACAACAAAAGTTCCTGTTTCCGGACTGAAGCAGCTGCAGCAAGGTCTTGGTTGGAGAAGCCATTGCTCTTGCTGTCAGCTAGGTACATACGACAGCATCGACCTGGCCAAGCGTCTGCCCAAAATACTGCTGTTGATCATTGGAAAGCCAACACACTGTTCTTATTTCTGAGTTGCAACATCTTCTACCTAAAACGTGGCTTCTTGCTCAATGACGTGTGAAGCAAGGCTTGTAGTGGAAGCTGTTTTATTAGACCAACTGTAACGGCTGGAGTGGAGAAGACAGTTGTGCTTTTGGGGGTACAAGTAGGCCACTGCTACGTGATACCGTTTTTGCTGTCCGGTTTAAAAGAGGTACTGTAACAGTGCTGCCAAGGAAGCACGTGGGACCCGCAGAGCAGAAGGCAGGAGTTTCAGAATCACAGCTCTAGCTTGAGGCACTTGCAGCTCGCAGATACTCTCTAACTGAGCACAGGGCAGGAAGAGCTGCTCTCATTGTTAATGTGCACACACAGGACCTAGAACTGCGTGTGCAACGCCAGCTTGTAAATACTCGCACAGGGGAGCTTTGCCTGAAGTCTCTTGGCCCTTCCCGATGCAGAGATGAGCTTGGCCAAAAGTTTCCCTTACATACTTGCAGCCTTCGATTGTCACTAGAGGCGCCGGAGCTTGACTGTACTGCAGAGACCAAATTTTTCTTCTGGCTCTTGCTAACGATCTGTTGAGCTGGTGTGTGCGTGTACACTGAAGGCTTGGTGTTTAGGGGACTCCAGTCCCCGCTGGGGTGGTGACTAGGGCGCCACTGCTGCCTTCAGTTCTCGTTTGTTCAAGAACTAATGAGAGTCCTTCCTGGGGGAGAAGAAACGATGTTAGAAAAACACTTGCGTATGGTGGCGGAGGTGGCTCAGATGAGATAGGCAGCTCAGATCAAGCTCTAAGTGGGTGGTTTCCTCCCAGCTCCTTGAAACGTAGGAGTGCCACACCATTTTCTCATGCAAACGTTCTCCTTTTTCTTATCTGAGAAGTGGTCAGCATTTGAGCCACAGTGGAGGGGTGGTTTGAAGCTAGGACGCTTGCTGTTGTTTCCCTGCCACCAGGGAGTGGGAGCAAGAGCGCTTTGTTTCAGTGGGACTCTGCTTTTTGTGCTTTTCCAGGCTTATAAACACATTGTTGTTTGTGCTACAGCCATGACAGGATGCCTTATCACAGGAGATACAGACGGGACAGCGACGCCTACAGATTTGAAGACCGAAGCCCGTCTTTCGGAGAGGACTATTACTCGACCCGCTCGCGAAACTGGCGGCGATCCAGAGGCAGGGAGCAGCACCGTCCAAAGAAGCATCAGCATCACTGCCGGAAACGCAGGACCAGGTCTTGTAGCAGTGCCTCCTCGGTGAGTAGCATCCAGAACGAGCTCAGGATTGTTTAGGGTTTTAACTGTTCTTACCTCCTTTCAGCTCTGAACACTCTGGGTGAGTACCTCTAATGCCATTTTTGTGTTTGTTTTCATTATGTGGAACGTATAGTCCAAAATCTGTGTCTTGTTAAGCGGGAAGCATTTGTAGGTATTGGTTTTTACTAGTCCAGCCCCTGTAGCCTTAATACGTGAGGAAACTAAGCTGTATTCTTTACAGCTGGGGAGGGGATCAGGGAAAGCTTCAAATGGCACACACGTGATAGGCTAACACGGGCGAGCCTTGGCCGCAGGCCAGCCTGGCTGCTGGGGATCGGTCATTGTTCAGGTTTATACGTGGCCAGGGCTCCGCTTCTGCATACTGCTGCTGCTGGGGGGGGTTGGTATGCAGCGGTGGTACGGAGCGCTCCTGTGGAGGCACGTCAATTTGACTTTGTGCCAGGATCCCGTACCAGATGGGATCAATCCTTCGGATGGTTCTTCCGAGTTGTTAGCCCTGTGGTTATTAACCCCTGTCCCACTGTACTTAGAGAAAGGCTTCCACCTTCTGAGGATATGCACGTGTCCTCTTTGCGCATTTCCACACAAGTGTCCTTGGATTTCAGCTTCTTTGAAAACTTCCCTGTTTTCCACCCTGAAACGTAGTATTCCTTTCAAGGATTAACAGGGAATTTTTGGAACTGGGTGGGGAGGCTGGTCCCGGGACTGGGAATACCCTGGAATTGTTGTGAGGTATCAGACCAAATGGCTCTGCTTCACTGCTTCTCTCCTGTAAAAGAACGTTTCCATCTTTCACAAGTTTGCTGCTTTTAAATGTAATTACAACTAAATGACCAGGTCCTGATCCCTGCAGTTATAGTGGATATCTGCATGGCGGGAACTTCTGACGGTCTGTTGCTTTCCTCCTTTTCTTTCTTTCCAGTTGACTTTTTAGTTTTGGAAAGAGCCAGGGTTATGATGAAAACACTCCAGTACGGTTTGCGTGTGTGCGTGTGGTGATAACGGTGTGCAGGTTTGGGCTGGCGCGATCTAAATCCTTTGAAGACTCACAGCTGTCTCAACTGTCCTCTCTCACTTCTCCTCCATTTCAGCTGACCTTTTGGGGTTTGATCGTAGCTCATTATTTTGGACTAGCTGGGGGGCGAGGGGCACAGAAGAGAAGCCTGACAGAAGCTCAGGCATGGAAATGTAGAGCTTTGTATTAATTTCCATGGCTGTAGAGATTGTAACTATTTTTAAGGCTGAATAGAAAAAGATCAGGAATTAGGGCAGCTTGCTTTGTGGACCCTGGGTCCTTTCAGGAATGTTCGGCTGGTTTTCCAGTAGAAGCTAGCAGTAGCAGGGGTGATCGTGACCTCATATCTTTAGTGGATGCCTGAAGTGGAGTGAAATGCTCCCTGGGGATTAATGTAACTGTCCTGTTCCTAAAGTTCTCCCAGGCTTAAAATTGCATCCTACAGCCAGTGTGCAACACCAGGTCTGTTTGCAGCCAGTCGGGCATTATGGATTTAGGATCAGTGTGGTAGTTGGTTCTGTCAAGAAGGGAAGGGCTGGTTCGTAGCCGGGGCAGGACACGGCTCTGGGTAGCTGGCGATCTATTAACCAAGGTACAAAAGAGCAGGCTGCACAGAGGGAGAACTGCTACTCTGGCTTCTACTGGACAGCTTGTCCAAACTGACAGCTTGTACACCCTTCGTCATGTTTGCCAGTGGAGAAAACGACGTTCTTCTGGCAAAGCCCTCCTTCTTCTTGTGCCTCTGGCAGCATGCTCTGGTGCTGCGGAGGAAGCTGCTCCTCTGTGGGGAATGGTGGTGCCCTGCCAAGCCACCTTAACACTGGAGCTCCCCAGCTGCTGCTTCCCTTCAGAGAAGAGGGGGGCATTTTCCTGCCTAAGAGGCGGCGGCACCAGAGGCCGTAGCTAATGAGAGAGTTTTCTTTACATACCTGTAGCTGTTGATTACTTTTCTGTTTTGAAGTTAGTTTGTGTCTTGACGTGTCCCTTGCAATATCCCTATCGTTATATATGCTGTGTGCCTTATGAAATGCTGGGATCTGGAAAATCCAACCACCGACGCACCATCATCTCCACCTTTGAATGACAACACAATCCTGCCACTCGGAACTGCCCGCTGTACGCGCTTGGTCGTATGCCGTTTCGGGGGGCGGTGTGTACAGAGAAGCCAACAGAGCAGTAAGCGCAGCAGGAGCGTGGAAGATGACAAGGAAGGCCACCTGGTGTGCAGGATCGGCGATTGGCTTCAAGAGCGATGTACAGCCACCTTTCGTAAAACTTTACCTCTCTACTTTCTATCCCCATGTTAGACAAGATCTCTCGTATTGTACTGGAGGGGTCTCTAGTGTTTTATTGCTTATAAATGGACTGACCAGTAAATTGCCTGAGGCAGACAATAGACACTTGAGTTTTAAAGAGTGTAGCAGTGAGAGACATTTTATTGCTGTGAAATTGCAGGACGTCAGCTCTCGCCAAGCCTCTGAAGTTCACGTCCATTCCTGTTTTCTCTCCTAGATGAAATTGTCGGCAGCCTTGGCGAAGGCACTTTTGGCAAAGTGGTGGAGTGTGTGGACCATGCCAGGTGGGCATCTTTCCCTTCCCGATAACTTGTCTGTCCCTTGTGCATCAAGCCCAGATGCTCACAAGTGTGGCAGGATTAACGCTGCCAGTTTTGTGTGTGCCTGGACTCTGCTGGACCGAACTCTTGTTGTCACCTTCCACTTGTCACTGTGGTAGAGGTTATTTCTCATAGCAAGTGGAGAGGGGCCTGGTTCATACCTCAGGTCCCTGAGTTTGCAGGCTGATGTGTTAAGGGAAGTGAGGGAGTTCGTTCAGCGGCTGAGGGCTTTGGCTGTTCTACTGCCCTACTGCAAAAGCAGCAAACTCCAGCTGAGGGATGGGCCAGGCAGCTGGGGAAAGTGACCTCTTAATCTGCTGGGTATTACTTTTTTTTTTTTTTTTTTTAAACCTCTCCTGTGATTACACTTGACCCCTGTCTCTTCCTGACCTTTTGTCTGGCTCTGAGCCGTGGGGTCAGCTTAGTATAGGAGCCGCTGGGATCTCCTGCCTCCTCAGAAATCTCTCTGGCACAGTTGGAGAGGCGGGGTGGCTGCTGGAGGCGCAGTGACCTTACGGACTGCTGTGTCAGGAGACGGTGTGCTTGCAGAGCTGTCTGCAGCTCTCTTTGGAGTGTTACCCAGCAATAACCTTTTGCTTGAAATTTCCATGTGGGTATTTAACTACTGGTCAAGCGGCATAAATCTTTGGCAGACCTTGAGAGCTCTTAACACAAGAAAACATGACTGGAATAACTGGGATGTGCCCTCTCTTTGTGGACTGAGGACGTGTGTACATAAGCTTTTTCTCTGACTCCATCCTTTTGTCTCTTCCCTTACAGAGGCAAATCTCAGGTGGCGCTGAAAATCATAAAAAATGTTGGAAAGTACCGAGAAGCAGCCAGGCTGGAAATTAACGTCCTGAAAAAAATCAAAGAGAAGGACAAGGAGAACAAATTGTAAGATCCTACAAGGCTCACGGGTAGTCAGTACCATGTCCTTACAGGCAAGCAGTCTGCTTGGGTGATGTCCAAAGAAATACAGGGCTGAGGACTGGAATACCTGTTCCATGCCTCCTGTGTGTGGGAAAACCTCTCTCCTATGCGTTTTGGAAGAAGAGAGTCTGTCTCTAGTTCTACTGAACACTTGTTTGTTTAAACTCTTTAACAACTGACATGCCAGGTCGTAGTGAGAAAAAATTAGCCAGAACTTCTTCTCTAACAGCCACCTGCTGCCTTGTCCCACCTGAACTGGAGATCTCTATCTAAAGGTGGTTGAGCAAAGTGGGGAGAGGGTGTCTCTCCGGTGTACATAGAGGGATTACTGTGCTTCTGAGTCAGCTGGCTCAGAGCTTTTGCTCACCAAAAGTAGCTTTTGCTACTTCTGAAGTAGCCAGCAACTGGGAGAATGACTGTTCTGTCGAGCCCCTGAATGATGGTTAATCCTCACGACTTTCTCTCTGCACAGCTTGTGTGTCCTGATGTCAGACTGGTTCAACTTCCATGGCCACATGTGCATCGCCTTTGAGCTTCTGGGCAAGAACACTTTCGAGTTCCTGAAGGAGAACAACTTCCAGCCATACCCTCTCCCTCAGATCCGGCACATGGCCTACCAACTCTGCCATGCCTTGAGATGTAGGTCACCCAGGGCCAGCCTCTGGGCTTGCCAGCAGCTGTTTGTTCTTCAGCACCTGCTCTTTTTTTTTTTTCTTTTTAATCCAAAATAGTATCTTGATATTATAGCTGTTTTTTCCTACTTTTCTGAAGCTTATACAAAGATAAGAGATGCTGATTTCTGTGGAGGACAGAGCAGTAGCCTTTAGACTTGCTTCCTTCTCCTTCTGAAAGGAATGGAAGAGAGACTTGTAAGGTCTTCTGTGCAAAAGGTGCCTTCTCTGTGTCAGAAATACCTCGTCCACAGCTAGGCCATGATGTGTCACCAGAATGGGTTGGGAGGGAGCTGAGAAGGAATTGGCTTGGCAGAGTTGTATGGGTGCTTCAGTCTGTGGTTCTTACGTATATTTTTTTTCTCTCTCTACCTGTGCAGTTTTACATGACAACCAGCTGACTCACACTGACCTCAAGCCAGAAAACATCTTGTTTGTCAACTCTGATTTTGACACTCTGTACAACGAGAAAAAGGTGGGTTACGTCCAAAAGAGAAGTGAATAGATCAGGAATAGCCTGCCTTTCCCTCCCTACAGAAATTGGATCTTCCCTGTTCCATACATGCCCCACAGGCCCTGAAAAGTCTATTTAGTGAGAACAAACTGGAAACTGGACCTCTTCTTTCTCCTGGGTCTTCTAAAAGTCTTAAGGCTGCTTCAGTGGCTCCAGTCCGTGAAGTGGAGCATTCAGCGGCTTTTCTTAACGCTGATCTGAGATGTAAAGAGCTCAGAGCTTCACAGTTTTAATCCTTCTGATTAGCGCAGACATGGCGGTTCTGGGGTCAGAGGGCTCCTCTCAAAGCCTAGGTTAATCCTGAAACAGCTATTACAAGTGCTGAGGACTTGTTGTTTGCTTGCAGAGCTGCGAGGAGAAATCCATTCGGAACACAAGCATCCGTGTGGCAGACTTTGGAAGTGCCACCTTTGATCACGAGCACCATACCACTATCGTGGCTACCCGGCACTACCGTCCACCAGAAGTGATTCTGGGTGAGTACTGCTGGGGTTTCAGACAGGTGGAGGAGAACAGTTGTCCCAGGGATGCTGTAGGATGATGCTGTCTAGAGAACCAGCTTGAGAGCACTCCAGTTCTTGGGGACAACCTGTTCCATGCATTGCTGCAACACCACCTCAGTGGTCCCAAGGTCCTGATTGTATCAAAGGTAATGATGGATAGTGCAGAGAGCTGAGAAAAGCCTGTGAGACTGGGGAAGTGCTCAGATTGGCTCCAGGGGAACGTGGAGTCAGCATAAGCTGAAACAGAAGCATCTGGGGGGATGTGACAGTCCTCTTGCCAGTGTGCAGCACTAGAAAGTGCACAGATAACTTCTAGGTCTGTCTTCATGTAATCCCTGCAGTTTCAAGAAGGAACTAGTAGAAATCTGGTGGGACCTGTTGAGAGTGCAAAGTTAACTTGATTCTCTTTGCAGAGCTGGGCTGGGCACAGCCATGCGATGTCTGGAGCACGGGCTGCATTCTGTTTGAGTATTACCGTGGCTTCACGCTCTTCCAGGTATGATTCTTGCAAGAGCCACTGTACCCTAAGAATCCCTAATGTGAAGGGAAAGGAAACACAGATCAGGCACTAAAAATCAGAAGCAGAGTTTAAAAATAAGCCCAGGAAAACTCACGATTTCAGTACTAGTGCCTTGCTGGAAGGACAAGGTTCAGATCACTTCTGGCTTCTTCACTGTGCCTGTGAAGAACAGAAAAACCAAGAGAGCAAGTAGAGGTAGACAGGCGCTGCATCATTCCTGATGGAGGCTTGTCTCTTCTTCCCCCGTACCTGTATAGGGGACAGACCTTTGTCATCAGATCTCCAAGTTCTGAATTAATGCACCATTGCTCTTTTCCTTTGCAGACCCATGAGAATCGTGAGCATCTTGTCATGATGGAAAAAATCCTTGGGCCAATTCCATCTCACATGATCCACAAAACTCGGTAAGAACCTCCACCTGAACTCAGATGCTCCAGTCAACTGTTTGTGGCCAGTTACTCAGGATACCACTTCCCTGCCCTCACACCGGGTCTCACCTGTAGGGTATAACCATGGGAGATGTGCTGGAAATATGTCCCACAAAGTAGCCTTACTGAACACCACCTTTCCTTTGCAGGAAGCAAAAGTATTTCCACAATGGGAACCTGGTATGGGATGAGAACACGTCTGATGGGAGATACGTCCAAGAGAACTGCAAGCCCCTGCGGGTAGGTGCTGCTCTGTGGCTGGTGGAGGGCTGGCTGTGTTGCGGGGGTGAACCTCTGTGCTATTCCCTTCCCCACAACAGCAGTGCAGGGCTTAGGGATGGGAATTTCCCTTTGTAACCGGCTTTACAGAGCCCCAAACGCTCATCTGCAGTAACAGAAGTTTATTGGTTTGGTTGGAGCAGGACAGGTACTAGGGAATTGGAGGGATGCTGTACTTCAGGATGGGAGACAGCCATTGCCTCACTGTACATCACAAAACTAGGGCCTAGGGTTCAGCCCCTGTCCTACCAGAGTGTTACACCCCTCTCTCTCCCCCCCTTGCCCTTCTCTTTCAGACATACATGCTGCATGACTCACTGGAGCACGCACAGCTCTTTGACTTGATGAGGAGGATGTTAGAATTCGACCCTTCCCGGAGGATCACGTTCTCAGAAGCCCTCCTGCATCCTTTCTTTGCTGGCCTCTCCGCAGAGGAACGGATGCTGTGTGGTCGAGGTGCCAGCCGGGACCTGAGCAGATGACAGCTGGGGAGGGTGCGATGCCTGCTGGATTTGTATATACAGGATCGGCCTAGCCTCTGCAGTTCAGCCCCACTTGCTCTCTTCTCTGAGAGTTCAGAGGGGCTGGGGCACTGCGACAAGGACCCTGGGTAAGCGAGGGGAAGAAAAGCTACATTGGAAAGCACAGATTTGTCTATTTATATGTTGTAAAGTTAAAATAAAGTGTTTCTTATTGTTTGATACTTCCCTCGTAGGCAGGTGTAGGGTTCTCTTGCTCCCAGCTTTGCCTTTTCTGCAAAGGAGGATGGAGATGTTGAAAAATTAACTGGAAACTAAGCAACAGGAATCTTTGCTTTACCAGAGGGCAAAAAGTGAGGGTGAGTGGACTGAACTCTCCCTGGTCTCTGCCCTTGCTCCTCTGAACAGTACAGAGCAGCAGGAAGGCTTGCTCCATCTGTGGTGTCAGGCTCCAGAATGATAGCGGACAAATAAATAGCTGCACATGAATAGCACACATGAATAGTTGCACTTTATTTCAGGGCATCCCCCAGTAGCGGCAGGAATTAGTCATTACAAACATTAGGTCACAAATGGAATATCAAGCAGTGACATAGTGCAGTGATCTTCACATGTTAGTGACCAGAGCAGCACTCATGGGCAGTTCCTATGATGGTGGTTAAGGTTGTGGGTACAAACTATCATCTCAAACACAGATTAAAAAAAGTGTTCCATTCTCTGAATTAACTCTGGCAACATGGGGGAAGGGGGAGAAGGAGGGACCCAGACCCCTTTCTGGGTCTCTTGAGTGCTCCAGAAGAGCTCACACCTGCACATAAGAAGCATTTCATGTGGGTGAGGCCAGTACTTCCTCAAGTAAGCCTTTGTATCAGAGGGAAAGTACAGCCAAATACCCAAATTTATTGTCATCTCCAGAAAGTGAGCACAGTGTAAAGTTAAACTGCCAAATGCAAACCAAAGCTGCCTGCTGAGCCCTAAATGTTCTGCACAGGTAGGGATTGGGAATCCCTTTCCTTAAGGTGAGGGTCTGTACCCTCCTGTTGTGCAACACTGCTTGCCTTTTTTTTTTTTGCTTAAACATGGGGATCCCTAATGTTGCACAGCTGGCAATGCACAGGGCCTTACAGCTTCCTGGAGCTATGCAGCAGCAAGTACAGACCCGATCCCAGCTGCCATCCCCTGCAAAAACATCTTTACCTGGTTCAGTGCCCTTCTGGGCATGTAACTTCAGCCAGTGGCACAGCAGCATAGAGGCAGAAAAGGACCCTGTGATGAAGCCTTGAATATTTCTACGCTGTCACTGCTCAGTGCATACAATCTACAGTTTAATAGCCAGAAAAGGCAAGAAAAGCCTGCAGCCTGGTTCAAGGAAAGCAGAAATTGAAACAGCAGTTTCTCCTATAAAGTGTCTTGAGCAAGGAAAGTGAAAATAAGGGGGCTAAAGCTAACACTGTACTACAAGCAACAACCAGGGGATGGTTGTCCACCTTTTTAACCCAGCCGCTGCTCCTCTGCCTGGCTAAAGATTAGATGAAGCTGAAACAGCTGAAGAAACAAGAAAGGCAGAGGGAAGCCTCACATTTGTATTTTAAACAACCAACCACATTGCTATCCCTTCCCAGTGCAGCCAAGTCAGAACCACAGCTTGTGAACCACCACTACAGTTCTAGCTGAAACGTGGTCCCCTGAGGAATAGGTGCTTCAGCTTTGGCCTTCCTACAGAACTGCTCGAGCGCAGCGCTACACCCCGTCACAAGTCACCGAGCCTCCCCAGCCACTTGGCATAAACCAGCGGACATGGTTCAGTCATCCAGCCCTCAGCAGGGAAAGAAGCTCAGGGGAGCCAGGGGTCCAGACACCGAGAGGGGCAGAGCCCTTCATCCTGCTGAGGTAGATACGGCAAGGTGCAGGCCGTTTGGCAGGGGAAGGGACCTCAGGCAGCTGCAGGGGCGGGCCCAGCGCTCACCAGCCTCCTGTCCTTAGGGGCTGGGTCTTCCCCCCTCACTCTGGCTTCCAGGCAATACGAAATTACTCAATTGCCTCTTTTCAACCAGAGAAGTCTCCTCCCTCCCCCGCTTATCTTTCACCTGCTTAGAACAAAGGCCAAGTGCCTGATCTGTAAATCCTCACCACTCAGAGCACAAGTGGGTCAATAGGTTTGCTACCTGCTTAGCAGAGCACAGAAACAGGGCAGCTACAACAGTGGGTGACCATTTCCACATGTCCCTGCACTTCAGCCTCAGCAGGGATCTGGCTCCCCTGGAGAAAAGGCACCATTTGAAGCTCTGAATTTGTCCCAGCTGCCAGAACAGGGTCTGTGCAAAGTTCAGTTACCTGCAGGAGCTCTGGGGACAGGTAAGGTACCAGAAGAGCAGCAGAGCTTCAAGCACTGCCCATGCTCGCAGCATCAGGAGCAAGAAGGGAGCTGAGCGCCTCTTTGCGAGAACAGGGCCCCTGCCTTGCATCTGCCTGGTTCCTCTGAAGGAACAGCTCACCCCTACAGCACCTTCTGCATCACTCCAGGTTCAGCGCTTCCTTGGGTCAGCTACTGGGCGCAAAGCCTTTAGAGAGCACGCACGGAGCCAGCACGATGGATTCCCAAAGCCAGCTAGCTAGCTGATGGTTTCTCAGCTTGTCCCTGCAGTCCCCAGGCACTGCACGAAGGCTCCATCGGGCCAACAAAATGAACACAGGAAAAGATGACCCGATGCTTCCTGGCAGCGCGTGGGAAGCGAGCGCAGCACAAGAGCAGTTAGCAGAGCAACCCGGGACAGATCCCCTACAGTAATTCTGATGAGAACCTCCTGCCGTACCCCTCCAGGAGGGCAGCAGCTCTCACCACACCATCTCCTGCAGGCAAACAGGACCGTGTAAGCTGAGGACCCGAGTCGTTCCTCAAGCTGGTTCCCAGCACATGGGTGCACACACACACAAGCCCATCCTATACGCAGGCTTCGAGCCCAAAGGGAATGAACAGATCCATGACCTATTTCCCAAACCACACTGAGTGTAGGAAGGTTACTGGAAGCACTGGGGGAACTCACCCAAACATCAACTGCACCATACACCACGCAAACAACTCGGAGTGAGACTGCCCTGCTTCACTACCCTCTCCCTGATTCAGCCACTCACTGTGCCAGAAAGAAGAAAGAAAAAAAGAAAAACAACTATCCTGGAAAAGTTCTTTTCCAAAACATGCCTCGCTCCCACAGACCTGGGCTTCACCCACTAAGCGAACAAACAAAAAGCCAAGAGTATATAAGCAAGTAAGGCCTAGCTGAGGACATCGGTGTTCCCAGAGCATGTGCAACCTGAGAGCTTCTGGCTCTTGACACAAGCTTTCTGAAGAGGGAACGCTCTCCTAGAGGGGCTGGAGGGTCCAGGAGGGAGAGCGAGCTACAACTGCCTTCAGGAACATAAAACGGGGGAGAGGGGAGTCAAAAAGAACAACAGAGCAAAACCAAATCCTCCCTCCCGGTACGACTGCAACAGAAGGTATTTCAACACAATCAAGGGGTGCTGTTCCCACCAGGGCGCCCTTGCTGGGTCTATCCACCCAGAAGGACTGAGAAACACATCTCAGATCTCCAAAGCACCCGTCACTTGTAACACCTCTGCGTACACCCCATCATTAAACAGCCTCCCGGCTGGGCCTGGACAGCACTGGCCACCTTCGCCGGGGACAGACACCATCTTCCTGTGTGTTCCTTCATACAATGGCACAAGAGAATGAAAACAGCTTTCATAGAACATTCGCTTCCTTCTTTTTTTGTTTCATTTTATGATTATTCTTTTTTTTTTTTAAATACACAATGTTTCTTCTGGAAGGAAAACTCTCCAGAACTTCACATCCTTAAGGCGTCACGAGTTTACTAGTCAGGATCCACTGGACAGCTTATTTGACAGACCACCTCCTCCTCTCTTCTCTCCCTTCAGAGCCGTGTGGCTGGATGGGCTCTAAGTGGAGTGCAGGGGGATGACAAATTTGCAGCCGAAGGGCGAATGGTAGTTTATTCCCACTTCTTGAAAGACCTTCTGGGGAATGCCAATGTCACAGAGGTACACACGCCCTGCCCTCTCACCCAGGGGCAGGGGCAGGCCCAAGGCCAGCGACCACTTGGCATCGATGCCCTGCTCCATTTCGTTTATCGGAGGGTCTATGCTGAGGACGGGTGCCCGGTTCTGATTGGCCCAGTCCACAACTGCTTTGTACCAAGGCTGATCTCTCAAAAAGGCATTTTCATGACAATCCAGGCAGTTGATCACTAGGTCAACAGGGGTATCTGGGAGATCTGAAAGAAACACAAACACGGTTGAGCGCTGAGGACCAACCTGAAACCACGAACTAAGGCTCAGTGCCTTCCCTCCTTGCACTGCCAGCAGTTTTTTCATTTTTGCCTCCAGCACCCACAGTCTCACTGCATACAGTCTGGCCTTACCTGTTGTTATTGCCATCCTTCTGCAAAAGACACCGACATTTAAAAGCTCTTTAGAAGTCTGGAGAGCATTCACAGACTCTCAGGTACAAAATCTCAGGAAGTGGTCAGCACTTAAGCAGCCCCAGCTGCTGCCGCTGAGCTGCCTCACCAGTCCAGGCAGCCCAGGGAAGCAGTGGTGCTCTCTCCCCATCATAAAAGGACCTTTTTATACTACACAAGCTGAAAAAAAGGCCTATTTTTATGGAACACGCCGATTACCTCTGCTGTGGAAAGGCAGCTTGTGTGCTACACTGCTGCCTGCCCCACTGAGCTCCGTTGGTCTCACTGCACTCACCTGCTCTGTACCACACCTGCTGCATTCCTCTCACCTGACAGACCACAAGGTCCTTGGTGCAAAATCTTTTATAATCTTTTATAACAGGCAAGTAGCTCAGCCAGCACAGCCCAGCTGCCCACCTTGCCATAACACAAAACATTGTGCAGTGCCCCAATTCCCAGGTTTGTTTCTCCCAAGAAGTTTAAATGAAACACATTTGAAAATACTACTGGCGAAACAACAGAGAGAAGCCAGCTCTCTCACAGAAGATGGAGCATCAGTTTATTCTAGGGCAAACTAAAAGATCTGAATTTTGACAGCTGCTGGGACTAGTTCAGCAAAGCTGTCTCTTGTTTTGAAGCAGCAGTTGGATGCTCATTTACTTGCAGTTTCAATATTGCTGAACAAGGAAGGCCCTTATCCTAAGAGCACGGCTGGTCTGACTCAGATCCATACAGCAGCTCTTCCATATTTGTTCATACAGGAAACATCTGTACCAGCACAACTGCTCCACTGTTGAACCTCTTGAGCCTCTGCTGTCCTGCCAGCCTCCAACCAGCCACCTGCCTATGGCAGTGCCACTAGATGGTGCCACCGGACCAGGCAGGCACCAGGGATCTGAGGGGCACTGGTCCCTGCAAGGGTGGCAGAGAGCAGGTCTGCTCCTCACTCACTCACCTTTGACGCTGGACACCTGCTGGCCTTGCGTCTTGCTGAAAAGGTTCAGCTCATTGGTGATGGATTCCAGCATCTTGACAAAGTTGGGTAGGAAAAGGATGACGTGGACATCATGGTTGGAGAGGTGCCGTCCGCAGCTGATCCCCTGGGCCCCCTTCACGTGGGGGCCACACAGCAGGGCTACCGTCGGCCGCTGATGCACGTTCTTTGGGTTCAGCCTAAAACACAGACAAAAGGGGACTTAATAAACCCAAGAATCTCTTACCTTCTTCCTGGGGGGGGGGAATCAGTAAAATGCAAATTTACAGGTGTTTTGCAAATCTTCCGTTGCCTCCGAGAAGGAACCCACATCCTTTTGTAGCACTGACACTAGAGAACTGCTCTGCTTGCAGGTTCCCTTCAAGACTTCCTTGCACCCGCAGCAGAGAGCACAAGGTCCCAGTCTGTCCTGGTTCATCACAAAGCCAATTTGAACTTTCAAAGCAGGGGGCATTTTCACTGCTCATGTAGCAAGCCTGAATCCAGTGCAATTTCACTTTTAGGAGGCTTTTCTTCCTCCGCCCCTCTAATTTTAGAGGAATGATAACTATACAATCTTAAAAATACAGGGTGATTTACAGCAGGGCCACAGTTAAAAAAAGAAGAAAAATAATTTCTACTCCCCAAGCCTCATCAACTGCAAAATAAAGTTCATTTATTTAAACGGCCTGCAAGCTATCAAGTGCAGCTTACTGTAGGATTTTCAGCTGACAGGGTCAGTACTGCCTGGTATGTCATCACTTACTGCTCTCAATCAAATGATCAGGTCCTGGTAAAGTACTACCAAATAAACAGATGCAGACTTAAGGCTTACCTTCCATTTCAAGAGCAAATAATTTGGAGCATCTATCAACAACATAAAAATACAAGTGCAATTGTCTGCCCACATCAACAACTATGGTAAGTGCAGGCACAGGGCCGACCTCTTCAAAAGTCAGCACATATATTCATGCAAAGAGCAGTAAGTGCACTCCAAACCTGCTATCAAATTGGGTCTTCCAAAAGAGCAGGATATTCTCAGTTTAGGTGTAGATGCCTGAACGCTAATTTAGCACTGTGAAAGCTAAGCAGCACTTTGTTTTCATGAGCTGACTCACTGGTTTTATTGATATCATTAAACTGTAACATGTAAAAACAACAAAGGAAAGGTTTACTTATTTGCAAAAAGGAGTAGCTTGCCAGAAATTCTGCAATGGTTTAATCTGCCTTGGGTTACACCTGTGCAAAGCTCAATTCCCTGAAAAAATTCCCAGTAAGTGGAGAGAAAAATCTCAGCTCTGTCTGTTTTGTCTTTGACTCAAGAAACACTTCTGCTTCTGGGACACAGGAGCCAAAAAGAAGCCCTTACTAAATCATTCATTCAAGATGGTATGTTTAGCTAGCCCTCTTCTAGAGAGGCTGGGGCGGGGGGGGGAAGGCAGCACAAACATGGAAACCTACTGCAAGGCTTCCTCCCACTTCAGGAGCCTGAGCCTCACACTTGTTTTCATGATTATTTGGAAACAGGCTGATACATGAGCTACAACACAGGTCTGCACGGCATCGGGATAAGTTTTTTTCTTTTAGAGGCAAGGAAGGCAGAGAGGTGACAGCTGCCTCCAGCTGCAGGACCACTGAGGGAGTAACGCAAGCAGCAGCAGGCATCCACGTTACATTTACCTCAAAAGTAACCTCTCAGCCTCTTTTACCCCAACCCCACTTAGCAGAACAAGATAAGCTGGGCTCTTCTTAGAGGGGGCAAACCCACAGCTGAGTGAGAGGGAACAGCTTTACCTGTTGGGTCCCCCAAGGAGGCTCAGGGCCATCTGACTCGCACACACTCCTGTCATCTCCAGCCTCCGCTCCAGAGTCAGCCCGTGCTTCTCAGCAACCGAGAGCAGCTTTTTGTGAAGCTCATAAGACACGCTTGGAACGACCAGCCCAGAGTCTAGGGTTCAAAGACAGCAGAGGGAGGAAGACAAAGATGGATATAATCAGAGACTTTTTCAGAATGCTGCAGTCTGGTAAGGTTTTATAGGACAGCAC
This sequence comes from Balaeniceps rex, assembly GCA_013401315.1. NCBI lineage: Eukaryota > Metazoa > Chordata > Aves > Pelecaniformes > Balaenicipitidae > Balaeniceps > Balaeniceps rex. The sequence goes on along the minus strand of VYZW01042644.1, from coordinate 11,153 downwards.
TTAGAAATAATGACAGTGAAAAGGCTTATTAGCTGTTACCAAGGGTCTGCTTAACCCAGTAATCAAGGTTCCTTCCAAGACCATCAAATGAATCCAAACTAGTGCACCAGAGCCAGCTTACTGATAGCTAAACAAAACTGCTGGACTTGAAATAATAATATGGTTCCACGAAAATTCAGCAGGCAGCTGGCGATTTTAGCAACATGTGGACTGAGGTGGCCTTTTTGACTTACAGATTGAATATTAAGTTCTTTCTTAATGGTCTCCAGGCCACCAGTGCTTTAACCCACACCCATGCCCAAACACATATAAGTGCTCCTAATCACTGTGAAAGTCAGAAGACAATCTGTGAAACAGATTTCTCACCAAAAAAGCTTGGCTGCATTATGCTTCCTGATGTCGGTAGTGACCAGCCCCAAACCTACGTATCACAGCAAAACAATATGTCCCACATTTACTAGGTAGGTGTCCCCACCACCTGAGCTGTGCCGTGCCAAAAGGGCTGGCTTCAGACACAAAAGCTGAATCACGATACACTGAGGCAACAGGGGAACGATGCAGCTGAAAGAATAAAGTCTGCAGAAAAATACTTCTCAGACATTTTTGACAGCCTGGTCTGTGAGCCAGGAAATGCTCCAGCATGTGGATCAAGGGAAAAACAAACAAGAGAGGTTTTGTTAAGCGCTGAGAACAGTGCCTGCAGTAGGAAGCAATACAATCCTTCCCACTCGCTTCTACAGCAAACTTCCCTGGAATCAGCAGGTAAGAGAAACACAAACCTGAATAACTGTTCTGGCCGATTCTTTATGCTTTCCTTCTCCAAGCAGGCCAAGCTGGCATGGACTGCACAGAAATAAACCCTGTAGTAATATCTGTAAACTCTCCTGGAAATAAATATGGAGGATTCCTTGCCACCAAAAGGCAGCTCACTCTGAGGGGAACCACAGCAATTTTTTGGTGGTGTGTTGGAATAGCGGAGAACAAGGAAAACTGAAAATAATTACTTATGGTATATGGAGAGAGAAGTGCAAAACGTTAAGTCACAGGTGAGAAAACTGCTGCAGCAGCCAGCCAGATATCCCTGAATATCTTCAGCAACAGAAATCAGCCTCTTTATTCTAACTTTTCTCCAAAATAATTCTGATATCCAAGCCCCTTCGCTCTGTGTTTGAGGATTCGCACCTCAAGAAACACATGCTATTCTTCCCTTGAAACATCCACCTGCAAGGCCTGGATGTCCTTCACTGTCTCCCAGCTGAGGAGCAGCACAGCTTAATTCCCTTCCCATACAGGATGGCCACATAGCTGGAGCAGGGAAAGCTCTCAGCTCCTTCTGTTCACATCATTCATAAGCAGTTCTCCGAGCTAAGCAAGCAATCCCAGAAGAGTCTGGCTGGGCAAGGGCTCTGTGAATTTACTGTTAGTTCCTACCCTGGGAGAGGCAGATGAGGTGCACAGGAGTCAGGCACGATAGGTCAAAAAGGTCCAGGACTTAGACCGACACCTGCTACAGCTCAGGCACGACGCCAAACATCAGGCCAAACCGTGAACTCGGTCCTTCCGTCAGCATGTTCTGCTTCTGTGGTGTTCAACAGCCAGCAGCCCTGACTCACCCTTGCGCTCCCATCAGCCGCTCTGCTGTTGAACATGGGGCGATGGTAGCCACCTGGGTGCTCACTGCAGTCCAGTACCATGGAGCATGGCAGTGCTCAGACCACCCACACTAATGAGAAAGAGTCACAGGAACATGACATGGCCCCACGAAAATGTTCTGCAGCAATACAAGCTCAAAGGGGAACAGCTACAGCATACACATCCGCTCAGAGAGGAAACCTAACAGTTACTCGTGGGCTCAGGCTCTTTTGCAGACACAAAACATAACAAGAACCAGTTGTAACAAGCAAGTGTCATATTCAAATGAGAAAAGCAGCGTGTATTTTAATTGTGAGGAATTATTTGTATTGCCATATTCCCCCAGGGTGCCCCAGTCACAAACCACTAAATCAATCATGGCGGAAATGGCAGGTTTTGTATATCTTCAGGTTTTCAGAGTCAAATCTGAGGTATTCCTGCAAGGTAACAGTAAAATGTTGTGGAATAGATCCTGCTGAATCCTTTTAGCCTTCATTTCTGAACTTACCGGCTAGTGCTCTGCAGATATAAAGGGCCCAAACGTGTTCAAACACTTGACCTTGCATGCTAACTGCCCATTAAGCTACCTCCTCTAATAGTCTTTCATTACATGCAGCACACATGCAAGCATGCACATTATCAAAGTCATTTCAGACTCCCGATAGCAGCTGCTGAACATTTGGAGTCATAAGCCACTAATAATCCTAAGCCCGTCACACTAGTCACGCACCTGCCCTGGGTTCACACACCCTCTTAGCCTCCAGAGTCACGCAAGGCTCTGCTCTGCCTCTTTCCCATTCATATTTTTGCTACTTCATCAGGTCTTGTTTTTCAAGCTTGATGGTGGACTTGGAACGAATGACCTGCAGTCAGGATCTCTCCAAAGAGTTTGACGGGAGGCATCCTCTGCTAACCTGAAACAGGGGGCTCCCAAACTGTAGTTTTGCTCCTTCTAAACTGCAGGACCACACATTCCCTGCTTAAATTTTGCACAAACTCCCCAAATTAGAATGGTGAAACAGCTGATCTAGACTCTGTACCTACCCAATTTAGTATGATTGCTGCCAACGTCTTCTCTGTAACCATTTACATCTTCCTCTCAATCACTTCCCCTAGACCACGAGCATAAGTAAACCCGCATTTACCATCAGCTAGATGCAACTCAGTGCCCAGTGGGTTACTGCAAAGGGGCTTACTGGGAGACAGCAGAGGCATGAGATGAACTTGCATTTAGCATGCCAGTGCTATGCTTTGTCCTAATTGCTCCCTCTCAAGAGCAGGCTTAAATGCCAAGAGAACTTCCCTTCTTTGCACTCACGCAAGGTCCAACCAGTCAGACTGGCTTATCAAAACCAGGACGAGGGAGTTAAATAAACTCTGGCAGAAAGTAATCAAGGAGGAGACGTGTAAACCCACAAACAATAACACTACTGCAACAAAACTGAACTCCCGCCAACTTTAATTATGTTTGGGTTGGACAGTGCATCTTTATTGTTCGGTAATGAAGGTAATAAAATAAATTAGCTCAGGCCTTTTAATATTAAATAAATGTATTTTACAGCTGCCTCGGAAAAAAAAAGGCAGATATAGACGAAACAGTTTTGTGATACGTGGAGTATTGCTGAAGCCTGATTAAACATGAAGTATTATCTGTTTATGAGGCACACTCAGTCCTGGGCACTACGACTGTGAACAAGTTATCTCGTCGAGCTTCACTATGCAATGTTACATGCATACTGCTGGGATTAAAACACCCTGCGCCAGCAGAAGGACTGAGCTAACTCTCCAGAAGTTAACGGAATAAGAGCTTTTCCCCAAACAAACCCAGAGCAACATTGCTGTCAGAAGTCCAAATGCCTCCCATGCTTTCAGTTGCAGGGGTGGGGGGAGAAGAGGGTTGCTGCTTGAGTATCTCAGTGGTTAAGCCCCATCTTCTTTTCTCTTGACTATTTTAGCAGCTCTCTAGCTGCTACAATAAATACAGGCAAGCTGCAGGAATAAGTGAGATGGAACTAGACTTAGGATCTCCTGAAAGCTGTACGTAAAGCCATTAACTCTTTCCTTTAGCAATAAATAAGTACAGATTCCAGAGCCGCACAGCTCATGGTCTAAGATGCAGTTACGTGAAGCAGGTATAACTCTTGTCCAGTTTAGGCAGATGGGACGTTACTTGCTGTCTTTTGCTGATTGTAAAGCTGGAGCCACCTGCCTGCAGACTCAGCAAAACACAGTTACTTTCCCCACAAACGTGAATGATTTTCACCGCAACCTTGAGGGCTAGATTTTTTTTTTTTAGTCATCATTATTTTTAATTAAGACACATTCTGCGGCAGTTCTGGCTGACGTTCCAATGTCAGCCTCTCCCAGCATTAGTGCACAATTCACTCCGGCTGAGCAAAAAACTGTCTGAGGGACAAAGAGACTTTGCCCCATGACCACTTTGTTTTCTCCTGCGGCTGGATAAAGCGAACTTAATTTGCACTCAACTCAAAGATCCCAGAAACACTTCACACATTCAATATACACAATCGCTGTAAGGCAGTCATCCATAGACTGAAGAGCTAAAAGCTAGAGAGTAGAAAAGTCAGTCAAGGACATGGCATGCAAAAAAAAAAAGCCATACTGGCTGCATCATCCTCGCACAACAGACTCAGCCTTAGTTTTGCAGTCTGACCCTGGCACATAAGCTCTGCCTGCTGCATTGCTGTACTCCTAAGCACGCATTTTCTTCACTAGCTCCTTACTGTGGGGAAAAAAGGTTTCTTGAAGGACAGGTTTGAAGTCTCATTAGGGGAAGCACAGAGAAATAAATATTGACACTTAGTCCAATTTTCTGAGCATAGTCCTGCTTTCACTTGACAAGTGGCTATCTCAAATTTCTATAGCAGCTGAGTTTGAAAAATCCCACTTATTTTCCAGAAGAGACACGGGGATGGAAACGGCATATTTTCTACACTAACAGCATTAATGAGAAGAGAACCTGCTTTGGACAAAGCCTTACTAGTACATAAAGGAAAGAAATACTTACCTTACCTATACAGCTCTCCTCTTTACTCATCTCAGTGTGCTCATAAAGACACTTTCTTGGCAGAAACAAAGTTAAGAGGAAAGGAGAGATGAACTGCAAAAAAAGAACAATTTGGAGAGCCTGGTATGCTTGAGATTGTGTTATATAGTCACTGATGATGAACTGAGATACTCCATCCTACTGCAAACTCCTCTGAGCTCCAACATACCTGCACAACATTGGCTTTTCAGCTATTGCTAAAAGACCCGATCCCAAAAACCGTGCTGTTCAAACACAGATTGTTTCAATGCTGACAGTCAACAGAAGGAACAGAGACAGACCTATGCCAACACACATTTCAGTTCTCTAGCTGGACAGCTCTGGAAGTAGAAAAAGACAGCTCACACCTCATAAAAAGGATCAGCCTTTCCAGGGAAGCAGATTTCTGTTAAACAGTTGTACTTCCCCTTTCAAGTGTCATGTAATGGTAAATAGAGAGACAGATCAATAGCAGCCAGCCCAAAAGAGTAAAGGTTAATTATATATTTGGGAGAGATTCATATGTGGAACCCCAGGGATGGATTCAGCTCAGTCATGATCAAAGATCTGGTAAGTTCTGTCAGCCTCAGGTTTTTACTTTTGTTTGGAACAGATCCTCATCTTTATTCCCTGCTTACTTCTAAAACACACACTAGTACACCTACATGATGGCCTGGCTCCAAAAATTAGCTCTCAGAAAAGCATCCTGGTGGATTGCAGTGTTTATCAAGCTTTGCTTACATCCTACATAGATCGACTTATTTTAGTCAGTAATAAAAATACAGACTGGAAGCCCTGGAGATTAGTCTTTTGGAGAACTGGCATCAGCAGTTTGCTGTTTTTACCACTGCACAATCCTGGTTATTTCCTATCTCCATGGAAACATGGCATAAAAGAGCATGCAAGGATTCACAGTCTTCTTCCTCTCCCACAGTGACAAGAGTTGGATATTAGCTCACTGTCAATCACCAGCACCCCTTTGTTTGTGCTATTATAGCAGACAGAATAATTATTCTATCAGCCAGAGCTCTTTTAAGACTATCGTCTTCAAGACTGGCCTAGGGAAAAAGATGATGAAGTACTTATTTCTCCTATAACTAGGAAGTGCTTTTTGCAAGTAAAGCTCCCCTTGGGAGTCCAGAGACAACTCTGTAGGGAGAATTCAGAAGCAGAAAGAGAGCTCCTGCCACAGATATATCCAAAATCATGTTTTTCGGGGCTGTTGGCACTCTCATTTAATTTCAGCAGCTGCTGCTCTTTGAGCCACTAAGAGAGGCAGGCTGCCTACGGCTTAGCATCCTCCTTC
>VYZW01042637.1:0-16377 GCA_013401315.1 Balaeniceps rex | reverse complement strand
CCACGTGGGGCAGGTCTGAGAAAAGTGTTTCCTCTGGGTCAGACTCCAGCCTCTCTCATGGCGCATACAGATCTTCTGGTGCTCCTGCCAGGACTTCACATGCTTGCACAGCTAACTCTGCACCACAGGTAGCTGCTCTGCCTCTGAGCACAAAGGTCCAGCAGTGTGGCTACCATGTGCTAGAGAATTTAGCTGGCTGATGACAAGCCAGAGAGGGATTTGCAGAGTGCCAGAGATGACAGCAAACTGTTTGTTGCTCTTTTTCTTCTAAAGATTAGATGGTGAATCATCCTCCAATTATTTTACCGAGGACTGTCATAAGTATGTTTCCATATTTTGTGCAAACCTGTAATTCTGTTGAGTTTGAAATGAAGTGCTGGACAAGGGAAGAGGATGTAGGTGAGGCATACCACTACATCAGATTCAGACCCCTATCCCCAGGCAGTCTGAGCAGCCTGCTGGGTGCTCTGTGGGAGGGAGAGGAAGCCCAGCTTTCAAAGCTAGGCACATAAGGTAAGTGGCCTCTGCTGCAGGGCAACTTGCCAAGCCTAGGTAAGAGCTGGGTTTCAGGTGCACTTGATTACACCTGTGTATTACCATGGAGGGCCTATTATTCCACATGGGTTTCATGCCTTGTAGCCCAGGGATGGGTGCTGTCGCCTGAGCCAAAGCCATCTGCCCAGGCTGATAAGCCCAGCTGAGGGGTAGTTTGTAATTGCTCAAGCTCGGTGCCCTGCCAAGACAGGTACACAGGACACAGGCAGACAGACATGTCTTCAGTTGTGTGAGACTCAGTCCTGCTGTAATGCTTGCTTAGAGCTGGACTGGTGAGGTGGCTGAGGAGAAAACTCGATTTGATTTAAAAAATATGCACAGCCATTGAAGACTTCCACCTCACTGGTATGAATCGTGTGTGGGGAACAGGGGGGTCTGAGTCATATTGCACATTGTTGTACCATAAAGGGCCTGCCTCCATATCTCTGCCTAATTCACACAGGTCTATGTGCAACATGGTGCGGTCAGCAGGTAACCGTTCAAAGGTGTACCATGTCCCTCATGATTTCTGTGTTTGAAGGGGAGGGTAAAACCTATTTATTGGGTTACATATTCTTTCGATTCATAGTGTACTTATCAAACATCTTAGAAAGGTTTGGAATGCCAACAAAGTGGTGATAAGCAGTGTGAACTAAAACTGGTACAGGCTCAAGTATTCCTGTGGAGTTAAAACTTTACCTTGAGTTTGCCACTGTCCCATGAAATGGACTTCCCCATCATTCTCCTAAAAATGCTCCGCCAGTCCAGGGGTGCTTTAATCCCATGATTTGGTTGCTTGGTATTCTAAGCCAATAAAATATAAGAGGGCTGTATACAGATACATAAGGTGTATATACAGATAATTTGAGGATAATTAAAACACTTAAATTCATCGTTGATTTTAAAAGGATGGGCTAGAGTCTTTTCTATCAAGGGGATACTCATACAGCTCTAGAGATATGTGCCACGTCCGCTCACACCTCCTTGGCCAACAGCTGCTCCTGCTACTCAGTGAACTATCTGAATACCTCATCTTTCCTCTCATAGGGTTAAAACTGCGTCATTCTGCAAATGAAATTCATCATCAAGCTAAGAAAAAAGACTACATCTTTTTTTTGCTTTGTTTGAGTAGTCCACTTTGCCCTTTCTTTGCAACAATACATTTTATTCATTATAATCTATTACAATTTTAAGAATATATTGTATTTTCCAACTGGTAAAGGTAATTAATTTCTCATTTATCTTCAGTGCAAGCTTCCTGGGGGCATTGGCTGTTTCATTACTTGTGTCTGTCTCAGTGAAGTGTCAAAGTACATAAACAGGGCTCCTCCAAGGTGTGCTGCAATGCAAATAGTACCATAAAATTTATTACAAAGTTTCATATTTATGCTGAAACCGCTCACAGGAGCTGGACTTTCTCTACATCACAACTGTTGAAAGAGATAGGAATGGCTGTAAGCCTTGTATTTTCAGAAATTAATTTCAAATTCTACTGCTTTAGCTTCTGCTCGGTTACTGCAGGAGAGCACACTCCATCAGCTGTAAAGAACCCTGCAGGGATCATATGTGTATTCCTTTCCTAGGAAAAAAATAGCTTTCCTCAAAGCATAGTGAAAGATTTTTCAAAGTTTGCTGTGTTTACAAATGCTAATCCTTAGGGAAATTTGATTCTAATTCCTCCTGATCCTTGACATCCTGCCTTCAATTAATCAAAAATGTAATAACATTTACATTTGCTGGTGATTTGCAGAAAAAATGCCTCTCCTATGAGGTGGATGTCTCAGGACAGCTCTGGCCTGTTCTGGAAACACTTGTACAGTTTAGCACCTTCAGCTGAAGTAGCACCAACACTTAGCTTTACATAAATGCATAACCCTCTCTGGAAAGTGTGACTGAGGCCAGGTGGAAAGCAGTCATAAAATGCTTTGGAGACAGGCTTTTGTCTTTTCTGTGCTTCAAGCTGTTTTAAGGACTAGTGCAGCCTTACCTAATGTTAACACTCTGTGCAAACCTGAGTCTCTGAGAAGCAGTGTTCAAACGATTGATTAAAATGTCACTTCAGTCCCCTGTAAGGTCCCAGAAATCTGCGACTGTGGCACTAATGTTACCCATTTGGCAACACCAAACAAGGGGCAGCATCTTGCTGCGGGCGCTCTTTGAAATAGAGAAGCCAGTAATTGAAAGCTGTAGCCTCCTGAGGACTGAATGAACAGATCCCATTCATTACCTGCCATAAGGAGAAAGATAATTTCAAGGTACTGCCTAATCTTCCTGAAATATCACGTGCCGCACACAGAGGACACACGCATGTCCTCTGCTCTGAAACACAGAGAAATGAACGCTGATCTCCACCCCCGCAAAAAAAGACTCCACAAAACAGGAAGAAATGAAACCTCCTTCCAACAGACGGCAGAAGTTATTCAGTTATGAAACTCACGCTGTTAACCAGGTGCTTCCTAAGGTGCTGTTGGAGAGAGCTGCCCTGCTCCGCCCCAGGGCTGTGGGGGCCCAGCAGCCACCCTGGCCCCAAGGGGTGGCCCTGACGGGCTTAGGTGAGAGGAGAGAAGGTGCAGGCAGCAGATCCAGGTGGAAGATCTGGCCTTAATAGTGCACTGTGTTTAACAGCGGTTTCTCAGGGGTAAGGGAGGAAGCTGAGGGAGGCACCACCTGCCTCCATGCTGTTGTGCCGCCAGTGATGCCGGCAGGAGGAAGCTGCACATTACAGCTCTCCAGGCCAGCAATTCGGCAGGAAGAGCCTAAAGAGTGCTGTCAGATGCCTTGTATCTGCTGAAATTGCATGGCGTGGCACAGCCTGTACAAATGAAACCATTTGCTTCATCACAGTGAAATTATCACAGAGAATGAATATTTTCTGATAACGATAAAAGAACTTAAAATTTCCTGACAATGTCATCCCTTTCACCCAAGACACTCTTATGAAATTATGTGTATTTCAGGTACATTGTCGTCCTTATAATAGACACCCAAACTGTACATAGCTCTAGGAGGAAGACACCCTTGCCTCGTAAAATTCAATGTATAATAGCTACAGATATTTCCTTGTAGGTACTGTGAGTGGAAGATTAATTTAGTGTTTCATACTGGGTCTATACAACGCAAACTTGAAAAATGAATGGGATACAGCCAAATGGCTTGTGACCCAAATGTTGTGTGACATTCTCTGTGCAGGTTGAGACCCACATTTGCAGAATCCTACATAGCTACATAAATCTCACAAAGAATAATTTCTGAAGATTGCTGCAGGCTCATAATATTCTCGTTCCTGTTTATGCTTTCTTAAATCTGTTCTCATTCCAGCATTACATTTCTCCTCCACAGGGGTACCTTTGTTTTCTGCTTCTTCCTTTGGTTTGTGACTTGTCTTTCAGTTTCATTTCTTTACTATTAGTATTTTTTCATCCTCAGGCCTTCTGTGGAGCACATTTTTTCCCCCATCTAACCTCACAGTCCTAGTTTCCCTTCTGCTATTCTGCTTGCCTTCTGTTGCTTCATTTCCCTAATGTTTTGTCTCCTAGAGTGCGAACCATGTCTCCTCATAATCCTCCCTCCTCCACGCTCCACTCTCAACACTCATACTCACCCCCACACAGATGCCTGCTCTACTACTGCCTGACACCTACACACAGAAACTCCTGTCACCAGATTTCATCCCTCACCCCCAAAGGGAGACTCTCAGACATGCTGTCATCCTCAGAGACACTTATGTTCCCAGGTCCTCTCACAGACACCTTGTGTTTTACCTGCAGAGACACAGTGCCATATTCTTGCTTTCCCTGGCTGTCAAAAACTCACTGACATCTTTTCACGTCCCCCATGTTCTCTCAGTCCTGTTGTTTCTACTCTGGCTGGCCCGAACAATTCCATTCTCTGCCCTTATCTTCCCAAATGTGTCAGCCTGGATGAACTCTTCGAGCTGTGGTCTGCTCTCCTCCACAGAGCTACTAACCAGCTTTAAGCAGGTCACAGAAGCTTCATTTTCTTTTTCCTTTTCTTTTCTTTTCTTTTCCTTTCCTTTAATCAGCAATACTTTGCATCCTCGGACGTGTGTGGTATATGAACCTTTTTCACTGAGGATTATGAAAATCCTCAAATTGAAAGCACAAAGGAACTATTTTGTTCTTTCATTCCCCAGCACCTTGTGCTCACCTTGATTGGGACAGGCTGCTGGGAAATCCCCTGGTTACACAGCAGAGACTCCCAGAGTCTCCACATCAGTGATCTGCCTCAACATGACTTCTCTGTGAGTTTTTTTTAATTAATTCAATTCTCTCTTTTATGTGCCTGCTTCTCATGACATTTTGCCTCCTTCTGAAATGTACTTCACAAATGAAAAGGGAAATTGATTCAGCAACAGTTACAATGACGTTCCACTTGTGCAATTTGTTTTATATGTACTAAGTGTGGTGGTGTTTTGAGTAGTTGTAGAGATACTCAAAACTTTTTTAATTCCCCCAGTTGGGAGTGAAAAGTGTGAGGATGCAATGAACAGGGAGAAAATTCAACATTAGAATTTAAATATTTGCATGTGCTTCTTTCATACTTTGGGATGGGAGGAATGGAAATCTGCAAGCATTTGCATTGCAAATAGCATTTGGAAATTGGTTGAGTTTACCCAGCTTGTGAAAGTGTCAACTCTTGACATTTGATAATGTCCTTGAACCCTGCAGGGACTGGAACAATCAGGATTTGCTTTGTGATTGTGAGATGCACCTCTGTATTTTTTCAGCAGCACTGTGGGACTGCGATACAGTGCCTGGGTGTAGGCTACAAAAGAGCCCGAAGCTCTGGGTTGGGTGCATGTTGCATCCTGAGCCTGTGTGGTGGCAAGGCCTGGGCAGTGTGCAGCCCCTTTTCTCTCTAATCCCATGTTTCCATAGAAAGGTTACACAGTCCCATGCTTTATGGGAGCCAAGGTGTATTCTCACAGGGACATCACTCGGGTGGCAGTGGACAAACAACACTTCACTATTTTAAAGCACTATACTCCAGATAATGCAATTTAGGCTGCTACACTGGAGTCATAAAGAAGGCATAAATTCCTCTTCCATAAAATATCTCTGTTTTTCCAGGAACGTCCCTTAGCTGTGGATTGCTCCTATACCTGTGCCATTACCTTGAGGTATTTTGTAAGATAGAATGGGATGGAGTGTGGATCAGGCTGAAAGAAACTAACAGCGATAGGGAAGGTTTGTACACTCATAAACTGTTTGTCCCTCTTAAGGAAGGGAGCTGAATTATCACTGGAAACCAATTTCCTTTACAGGCGGCCCCTAAATGTGAATGAAGCTTCGCCTTCTAAGTGCAAACTTGAGACCTTTCTTTCTGCATCTTCTACCCCATCTTTATTGCACATCTTTATTTAGTAGCTCTAGATATGGCACATTTGACCATGAATATGGTGTCTTTCATTTAAAGGCCATTTTTAATTTTTTAAAAAATTGAAATATGGCTCACCAGCTGAATCTCCTAATTTTCTCTGGACAGGCAATGCTATCTTAGGAGCCACCTTCATAATTTGAGATAGTGTGAAAACTGAAATACTGGTTTCAGATCATATCAAGACTGTCAGATTTTGCTCTCACTGATATCATAACTGTTGCACTAGCAAAAAAAAAGATGCAAAATAACCTGATTGCATAATAATACTTTTGAAGGGGATTATACTAAAACGGAATTAATAATATATGAAATAGCCATAGTGAAATCACATGAAACTATAGCATTGCCCAAAATATTTCTGTAAAGTCAAAGCACAGGTTGAATTTATGTGCCATGGAAACAGTCTCAAATTAACTTTGAGATTTTAAGGTTGTTTGAACTGTAAACTCAGTGAAACTAAGGAGAGAGGAGAGAAGCATGCTCACACCCTTTCCTGCTCACATGACAGGATACAGAATGACCTCCTGGATTTTAGGACTGAGTCTGAGAAGAAAAAATTTAAAAATCTACTTGCAACCACAAGTCATAGGATTATCCCAAAATTAAATGCTGTAAAGCTATAAAATCAATATGGACGCAAAACAGAAGGCTCAAACTGATTACATTAAGGTAATTTATTTTGGGTGACTTCTTTTCTTTATTGTTCCTCCTCTATAAAATCTGCTGATTTTATATTCCTTATAAACACAGAGATGTCATCTTAATGGACATTTTATTAAGGAATGTGGGGTTTTTTTCCTCATTTTAATATGCAAGCTTGTCCATCAAGCATATTTTTATTGTGCAGGGTGCAGAATATTTGACTTATAGGCATTTCAATATGTGTGATTTCAGTTTCGTTACGAAATGTAATAACCACTGTCAGTGTAGGAACTTGGCACTTCACACCAGATATCCTACTGCTCCTAAATGAAGATTTATTATTATGTGTAATTAAGCTGGCAAATAAAAACATGTGGTCTTTCGTTTTCTGATGTATGCTATAGTAGGGTGAAAGTCTTAAGTTTCCTGAAGACAAATGTTGATACAAAAGATCAAAACCACCACTGTTAAATACAGGATTTATGATGCTGTTGATAAATGAAGTGTACACCAAAAGGATTAGCAAAAATAATTAAAAAAGAAATCCCCTTCCCTCAACTCATAGATGGAAGGAAGACGGAATGGCTTCAAAAGAAAGCCATTAAGGATTCTAATTGCTACATCAAATTACAAAGTTAAGTACCTCATTAAAAGTTCTTTTAAAAATTCATTTCTATACTATAAAAAATTACATGTATAGCAATTATATAGAGAGTTATGATCCTGATAGTCTTTTGGTGAATCACTTAGACTTAACTTGGATGCTAGTGTTAACATAAAATGTAATAATAACAACTAACATAGGTCCTTTTTCAAGCATAAACCCTGAAATTGTTGTAAATCCAGTTGTATTATTTATTGTCTTTTTTTTTTTCTCACTGACACTCACTCTGCAGTGATTATGAGTACCTTGACATTCTACAGACAATCCAGTACAATTTGCTTCATTGAACTGAATAAGATTGATGGGGGCATGATTCTTCCACCTGTACATAAATCAGTGAATTTAAAGACTTTGTAAATATTGTAAGAAGGCCAGGGTTTTTCATGCTAAGCTCCCATTTTGCGGATGAATGACCATGGACAGTATAGCCTGACAGAGTGATTCATGTTGGAAGAGACCTCTGGAGGCCACCAGGTGCAATCCCCGGCTCAAAACAGGGCCAGGTAGCAGGTTGCTCAGGGCGGTGTGGAGCCGGGTTTTGCTTGTCTTCAAGCACGGAAACTCCACAGACTCTTTCCTCTTCCATATACTGTCAGAGTACATTTTTTTTTTCCTCACATCTAGTTGGAATTTCCCTCATTCCGTCTTGTATTTGTTGCCTCTCATCCTATCCTGGTGCACGTTTGAGAAAAGTCTGACTCCATCTCCTCTGCATCCTACCTTTCAGCAGCTACAGGCAGCAATGGGGTATCCCCTTGCACTTCTCTTCTTAATGCTGAGTAAAAACATTTCCCCCAGCCTTTTTGCATATTTCATGTTTTCCAGTCTCCTGACTACCTTGGCCCTCAGCTGGATTTGCCTCTGTATGTCATTGACTTTTTTATACTGGGGAGCCCAAAACCTGATATCCATCAAGAGTCCACAAGTGCAGATCTCTGGTGCAGAGAGAGTTAAATAACAATCTGAATTCCAATATCAGTTTAAAAATCTGTTTTAATATGTGACAATTAATATTAAATTTTTATTTAATCATGTAAATGTGCCATACAAGATCCTTTTCTAATGCATCATAGATCCCACAGTGCTGCCTGGTCATTGGTGTCCTCAGACAAAAATGTGTGTCCTTGTGGAGTTTGTTAGGCCATGGACATTGCAACAGATAGAGGAAGGAAGCAATTTCCTAGCTCACTATGATCTTGCATCAAAGAAGAGTATTTGTACAATTGCATTGACACTGACAGAGCTGTGACAAAGCAATAATGTAAAAATTGTCACAGTAGTTGGACAAAGCCCATCTTGACAAGAGTCCTGTCTCCAAAAGTGACTAACAGTGTCTACACAGGGAAAAACCACAGAAAACCACAGTATATCTCCCACCAAAATTTCTTCCTAATACACAAAAAGGGGGAAATATTGCATTAACTCCTTGTAAATCTGTTGAAGTAATTTCTCTAAGAAAAAAAGGGGGTTTTATATTTACAGAGAATTGGACCTCTACTGAAGATCTTTCAGTAGATTTGTCTGGCAATTTATCTCCATAGTTATTTATCAGGAAATGCCAGTTCATCTGGAATGAAAAATGTTACAGAAACACATCTTTTTCAATATTTTTATTTTCAACTCAGGCTGGACTTTTGGAGAAAACTGGAATGAGATAGATCCTCTCCAATCTACACACACAAGGTGTTTTAACTAAGGATGCAATTCATCCACTCTAACTTTTGATGTCTAAAAGTTAAATATCCAAGTCTGGGCTACTTACTCCAGAAACTGCCTCTAGAAGGAGGTTCCTTTTATACTAAAATTCATATACAGCATCAGTCAGATGAATCAGCATGTCTCTACTTTTCTCCATTGATTATACAAACAGTGTAAGGTCACTAGATCAGACTCATAAGTTCAAATTTCAGATGTCTAAAATTAAGAAAGGTGAATATCAGTGTAAGTGTCCCAAATGCTAGGCACTACTGCACAATGCATGCTTCTTTCCACCAAAAAGCCTTTGGGAGATCTGTCTTTCCAATGAAAAAGAAAATATATTGAAAATGGTTTTGTCTAGCACTGAAAAAAAATATTTTCGGAATCTCAGAGTGTGTGGGATGAAAAAGGTATTTTTACATTAATCTGTCACACACTTAGGCTTTTGGCCAATAAATTTATCAGAGCATCTTCTAAATTTTAAAAATACAGAAGCATTGAAACACTAAGATCACGTAGTTCTCTACATTAATAATACAATGTTATAAAAATAAAGTTCCTTTCTTTTTCTGCATTAACACATTATAATATGATCTTACTGACTATAAGACAGTACCAGTAAAACAAGATTTTATCATTTACAGTGACTTTTTTACTATATGAATATGATACAGTGCTAGTAAAATGCAATGGAAAATTCTGAGGATGATACATTCCTCATTGCTAATGTTGAGATAAAATCTCTGCGATACCTTTTGAAAAATGGACCTCTTAGAAGATGCATGGGAAGAATAGTTTATTATATCTGTGGCTGCCATGTCACCTTCAGGAGTAAAGTGAGATCATTAAAGCAAGTGTTCAGCATTGACAGGGGAAGCATTAGTCTGATGGTTGATTGTTTCTTTTGCATACAGCCCCCATAACTTCTTAGGAAAATATTTTAGCTAACGCTGAGTGCAGCAGCTGTTTTGGCCGAAGATCAGCAGATATACTAAAGTAATGCCAGATGCCTACCTTGTGGCATATAATTCAATCAACTTATTTAAACTATGGTCAAAATAGATATGTATTTTTTCCTGATGATTTTAAATCCTCAGCTTCTCATTAACTGTTTACTGTGATTTAAAAACAACAAACAGTGATGGGAAGAGTGAGCAAAGAACACTCATGCAAAAATTAAAAAATGTTTTGGATTTGAAAGCTCCCAGGAGAATCTCAGGTTACTTGTACTATCCATTATATCTTTTAAAAGTAGGTGAGAAGGACCATTTACAGCAAAGGCAGGTTTGCCCAGATTACACTCCTGGACACTGGTGGAGTGTCCAGGCTTAGAAATGTGCAACAAGAATAAGAAATTATTCTGTGTACGTGTACAGTAATTTCCACAATAGAGGCCTTTGGATTCTAGCCTATGCTAGAATAAGATAAGTATTGTACTGACTTTATAGATGGTGGAACTTAAATACAGAAAGTCCAAGTGGCCTTGCAGAAACCCATGCAGGAAGTCAAAAGCAAACCAGGAACAGAGCCTTTGTTTTCTGGCACCCAACCCCATGCTTTAAATAGAAAATGTTCCGTCCTGTGACAACATCTTCAGTCCAGCATTGTCCAAGGCATGGACTGATGACCTCATAGGACTTTTCCATCACCAGGATCTGGGCTTCCACAATTAGTCACGGCAACTCTGTTGACACTGTGATTAGTGATGGCTGCCTCAGAGTTTTAGGTGTGGTTTTGTTAAATGTCTAGAGCTAAAGATAGATGTGGAAAAGACTTACAAGCTCATCTGACCTATACCTCTCCCATACAGCACTGCTCACAACAGCGCATATTTCTAATGTTTCTACAAGCATGACTTCCACCTTCCTTGGTATTCAAGGTTCCCTCATGTCCTTTGAGTAAATACTCCACCACTTAATGATTCCACCTCTCATTAAGCTTTCCCAATAGTCGATCAAAACTTTTCCCACCTGTATTTCTATCTCCTTATTCCCGGGTTTTGTGTGAAACCCACATGCCTTTTCTATCAAGAGGTACTTTCTTGCTTTCCCTCTTATCAGAAATCCTGACCCCAGCTGAGTCACTGGAGAGTTGCCGTTAAAGGATTCCACATTTCTCCCTTCCATTGAAAAAAACCAAACAAACAAGAAAACCACTCCCTATGTCACCTTATTAATATTTCCTGAGAGGACCAAGGGGATGTACGGCTGGCTGTTGGGCAGGACAGGTCTCGCCTGTTCTCTTTGACCCACGCATGCAGCCCTGTGAGACCTCAGACACGGAACCAACATCTTCATCACCACCAGATTCGTCAGAGTTGTGCTGTGCTCAGCAGAACTGTTCTCCAAAAATGCCAACTGATGCAATAGATTATTGTCCATCACGTTCCTCTTTCACCAGACGCGTCCCAGTGCTATTTCTGTGTTGAACGCAAAAGTTTAGATCCAGGATGGTGGCAATCAGGAGGAGGAATCCAGAGAAATACAGGGACCTGCAGTGAAATAACCTTCTCCGGTAACCTTTGTCATGAGGGTAAATTTGTATCACTTAGTAGATTTCTCCAAAGGAAAGCAAAGCAAAACAAAACAACCTGCTTACATTTTTCTTCTGCTTGAGGGACAATGAGGTTATTTTTAGTACATGACTGTTTCAATAATTGCAGTTGCAACTGTGAATGACATCAAGCTAGAAAGAGGAAACTCTTCATACACTTCCATGCAGGGAAAGCAAATAATAGAAATTAGCATTTTCCTGAGAGGCGAAGCCTTCTTTTTGAGAAGACTGGCCTTTATGGAATAAAGAAAAATCTTTTTCTCCTGTGAAGTTGTTGTGGTTTAGCCCCACTCGGCAACTAAGCACCACGCAGCCGCTCGCTCACTCTCCCCCTCCCCGGTGGGATGGGGGAGAGAATCGGAAGGGCAAGAGTAAGAAAACCCACGGGTTGAGATAAGAACAGTTTAATAATTGAAATAAAATAATAATAATAGTAATAATAATAATGATAATAATAATAATAGTAATTGTAATGAAAAGGAGAACGAGAGAGACAAACAAAACCCAGGGAAAAGAAAACAAGTGATGCAACCGCTCACCACCCGCCGACCGACACCCAGCCAGTCCCCGAGCAGCGATCGCTGCCCCCCGGCTAACTCCCCTCGGTTTATATACTGAGCATGACGTCATATGGTATGGAATAGCCCTTTGGTCGATTTGGATCAACTATCTTGGGCTGTGCCCCCTCCCAACTTCCTGTGCACCTGGCAGAGCATGGGAAGCTGAAAAAGAAAGTCCTTGACTAGTCTAAGCATTACTTAGCAACAACTAAAACATCAGTGTGTTATCAGCATTCTTCTCATGCTAAATCCAAAACACAGCACTATGCTAGCTACTAGGAAGAAAAGTAACTCTAACTCAGCTGAAACCAGGACAGAAGTGCAGCACTTACTCAGACCAAGTTTTTTTTACGTTTTCAAGTAGGTTTTTTTTTACAGCACTCTCAGTCAATCAGTTCAGCTAGTGCAGTTCCTGCAACATTTTACACTGTAAGCAGGCACTCTTGTTGTATGTCCTTGTGGCCATGCATCCATTGCCACAGCTGAGACACTGAAGCTTGCTTCTACATGGCACAGAAAACAGATTCCTGTTCTTGTGCAGCAAAACAACGGTGATTCACTGGGTTCATGACTTTGATGCCCTAAGAGGTACAGCACCACAGAAGTGTCCATTGCTGAGTAAATGATGGCTCTGATAGTTGGGTATTTAGTACCTGAGTAATGGATGGCTTAAAAGTTTGGTAGTTGGTAACAGAGTCGTAGCTGGTTCCTTTTGTCATGCTAGCTCAGCTGCTGAAGAGGTTTGGATTCATACCTTAACGGAGGAGTGGGGTGGAAAGGCAATGAAGTTAAGCTGGCACACATACAGAAAGCGGCTGAGCTACACAATGTTGTCCTTTTAAAATGCACCTTAGAAGCAGACTGAGCACAAAACAGAGTCCAAAGATTTTCTAAGACCAAACTGGGTGTCTTGTTTTGAAATGTGTCCCTGAAGGGCGGAAGCAGATTGTGAACGTTTCAGTGAGGTCACTTGCCTCTCAGGAGCAAAAGGGCAAGCTGCCTTTGTGACTGAATTAGGTTTAGGCTAGGAAAGCACCTTGAGCTAATCACAAGGGTCCCAACATGCACAACTGCTGCATCTGCAACATTTGCTCTTACTCATTTAACTTCCAGTTCAGACAAGGCTGATTTGCATCAGGAGTCTGTAATGGCATCTGCAACCCAAAGCAAATAGCTACTGTTCAGATCAAAGTTTTCCTCTGGTTTCAGCCTGACTAGCCTTGATTGCTGACCGTGGGTGCTGTCAGATTTAGTGCTTGGCATATCTGTTTGCTTGATATGATTATCTAATTCCAGAAATGCTGTTAACCGACAGAAGAAATCTCTTGCATTAGAGAAAAAGGGGTGACTATGAGTTTCAAGTTTTGGGCTCTTTCTCCTTATTTACTGACTCAGGCAAGTTTTTTTCTTGGTAGGTCAGAGAAATACTGGTGTGGGGCCTTGCACTGCATATTTATATGTGGGGACATCTTCCAGAATGCATCAGTTTTGCCAACTTTAGCAGTCTGAGTAAGATTTTCAGAAATTTTCACTTTACTAATGAAATCAGGCTTTATTTAGGTAAAAAGAAATCAATCTATCATTATTATTCTTTTTATAACTTTATCAGCTTCAAGTTGAATACTAGATACTCTGGAAATCTGGAACATACAAAATGTACGCAGCAGCAATTGTTTTCAGCTTCAACGCTCACGCTTACAAACATTGAGTAATCATAGGATTTCCACTATTAATGTGGCCCATGACATTTAAATGATTTGTGAACTATGAGCAAGCTTCTTACAAATATTACAATGGGTTGTAAAAGTACTTCTCATGGTGAATTCTATTTTATAAATTAACTAAAGGTTTTATTTTCTGTTTTCCCATGCTTCTAGTGGTATCTTCAATGTTGTGCCTTCTCTCCTACAGTGCAAACCATATATTATTTGAAAGATATTTCAGCTGTTTATTTTGAGCTGCTTTGGAAATACTAAAGTTGGGAAGCAACACAGAAAGAGATGTAAACCACAGTATCTTGAAATGACCCAGACTGCTGCCAGCCTTGTTCACATATCTACTACCTTAACCTCATATATTTTTCTGTCTAGCTTTCCAGTCTAACTTAGCTTTATCTGAGGATGTATGTTGATACATCCTTCATTTAGGTCATTTGTCTTTCCAGTGAAATATATAGAATAAAAATAGTGTCGAAGACTCTTTGCCTCTACACAGTAGGTTCATCATGAAGGTCTATTCAGAGGTTCCTTTGGAAAGCTGTGACCTCACAGCTAAAACTCATGTTTCCATTAGTATGTCACATAAGTTAAGCTAAATCAGATGGAAATTCCTATGCTATTCCTAAAGTAAAATTTTCTTTTTGCACTCAATGAGCAGAAAACCAATTGATCCTTAATGAACTGTAAGCAAGCCACTTCCATCTTTGTAGCACAAAACTGCCTGAAATTTAAAATAAACTAGGAAAGGAAAAATGGCAAAGAAAGGAAAAATGGCAAAGTGTCCCTTTTTCTCACTTGACATTATTCAGTAGACATTCAGAAATGTATTTTGAATGACTCATTTTCATTGTACTTTTCCTCACTTATGGTTTCAGTATCATTGTTCTGTGGCTAATCCACTACTAATCATTTAAACATGAGCTGTGGTAAGAAAGTCTTTAAAGGTAAAGTTGTCATAAAATTTTGCATTAACAGATATCCTGGGCTTCCCACAAAATATACAAACTCAGCTGTGGCAACAAGGGATGTCCCATCCTGCCAAACAGCCCTGTACCAAAAAACATGTGGGATCAGGCTTTCTCAGGAAATCTCTGCTACTACCTTGCAAGCCAGAAAAATACCAGGGTGAATCTGTATATGTTCTCTGCATGCCAGCACTGGGTTATAGTGAAGCCTGCAAAAAACAGAGCAAACTACTTGAGACTTTGAAAAATGAAATAAAATCTGTTCAAAGCTCAGAGGAAATGTTTGTTGACTATTGTTTGTTTGAACAGATTCGATATCCCCACCTTCAAGCTAGAGACCTTTTTTCTCAAGGGGCAGATACCTATTGCCAGCCCAATTGTGGCTGCCTTACTCCTCAAGTTTGCGGAAAGAAAATGTAATGTTTTCAAAGAGTTTTCTATTGAATATTTTAAAGGTTTAGGAACAACACCACTAATGCTGAAGTGATTTGGCTTTTTTTTAAGTGTTTGACAAGATCAGCAAAGTTTGCCATTTTTCTTTCCGTGAGCCCCTGCAACTCACCGCTCCAAAGATGTATGATCAGTAGGAAAAGAAGAAAAGCCTCCACTAGTTAAACTTTATACCAAAAAACCCCTTTTTGTTTCCTTTCTGAAAAGGAAATCAGAAAAAAAACCCACAAACCATTGAGCTTTGTACAGCTTGATGGATAGATTAGCTTCAAAGGGAAGATAAAAGGCTATTGATAACAGACAGCAAACAGCTGCATCTGTACATTGCTGGGATTTAGCTGTGACCCTAAGGTTTAAGTCCACCCAGATTTACTGCAGTTGTCAAAGGAATAAACTCAATAATGTTTCTAAGTATAACTCTTTTAATGACAGTAGTAGAAGATATATAATTTATCTACTGTTCTTACTCCCTTTTTCATGTAACAATACATCAAGTATTTCATATTTTCTGAGTTGCATTTCCTAAAACAGTGATTTTGATCCTAACGGATTTAAATAGGAATCCAATACCTAACTTTTGTAGGTTTATTTAGAAACCATGGCATAGAACATCTCCTCTTGGCTTGCTGGTGGTGTGCACTTAATCTCTAGATACATCAATAAAATGCTTATGTGATTTACACAGGTTCATTGTTGTCAAGGAGAGGGAAGGTAATTGCAGTACTTTGAATGGAAATATGGACAAGTAGGTCTCCAGAGGGATATTGTCCAGTTACAGCCCTGCAAGAAAGACAAGAGAAATATCCTTTCCTTTCTTCCAATTTCGAGCTAAGGCAACAAACATAGTTAAGTATAAAAACGTCAGGAAAAATGCCACCTGATTCTCATTTGCCATTTGTTTCAATTTCCATACTCTTTTCAGTTTGTTACCTTTCAGTCTTTCCCTTTATTCTACCTTTCTAGTGCCATGCTCTCATCTTCTGTCTTTAGATTCTTCTTCCTCCCATTTGCATGCTTTCTTACATGCTGTCCCTTTTTTTCCCTTCTCTTTTTGTCATACTTCATTTCCATACCTTGCTTCTTGTTGCATGGCCTGAGAGTTTCTCCTTAATTGTCAGCTGTGCTCCATGATCAACATCCATCCATTTCCTTGGACTCTTTTCCTTACCTTTTTCCCAAGTCTCAGTGTGTTT
>VYZW01042634.1:4796-15455 GCA_013401315.1 Balaeniceps rex | reverse complement strand
GGAATAATTTTCCCTGCTTCCAGTTTAAAAACTATGAATTTTATAATAAAATTCTTTATTTGTAACTATTTGCATATTTGAAAAGAATAAAGGCTGTACTCCCTTGATAGTGATCCAATAAAAGAATGTATTCATGGCACTAAAAAATCTCCTGCTACTTTTAGTCTTTTGTCTAGCCAATTTTCAGATCTTGGGCAATTTGCAGAATGTGAGAAGTCTGGGTAATCATGGATTGTGGTAGTCAGTTTCAGCTCTAAATTTCTGCAGTGAGATAACACTTATGAGACAACATCTCAACCAAACTTATTTGTGTTTTCCAAAGAAGGTCTTCCTCGGTAGAATGGGAAGATAGTAAATTAAACACAGAATGCTTACCTAAGGGTAGCGCAGCTGAATTCAGGTGCAGAACATATCATAACATTAAAACAATCAAGATTTCAGGTTGTCTAGCCATTTCAGAGCTGAGAATTTAACCTCATCTCAGTGCTTGAGAAGAAATAATAAAGAGGTTTAAGATAAAATTTCCTTTCTCTGTAAATACAAAAGAAATCATCAGTAACAAATACAAAAATCAAGACTCATACTCATTTGTCACCAGTGAATAATGCTCCCTTGGCTGGTGTTAGCTCATCTGGTATTTTCCTTACATCTATACACGAACTTCATGAGAGCGCTGCATAGGCCCTTCCCTACCAGGCTCTTTACTGAGGCAAACAAAATGTAGATATTGTAACCCCCTGATACCTTCATGCTTTTTACTTAAGTGAAGTACAGTCAGAGAGAGTTCATTGAGGTCATCACCATTTTTCTTCTGCTTTTGTCAGACTCCAGAACTAACCTTTCATGGTGAATTTCCTATATTAGCATCTAAATCTTTTGAAAAGAGGTTTAGCATTACGAACCAACAAAATTGCAACAGGCGTTCTGGATCTTGGAGCTGGGATCTTCATTCATATGTAATTCAAAGGCATTTGTGCAGCACAGGACAATTACTTACTCCCTCAGGGTACACCATCAGTTTCACATGGGAGTGGAACTGTGTTTTTGTCCTGTCTGGTTCTGATGAAAACAAAGGGTTTGCAGGGTACACTGAAGAATGATCTACCATTGTCTGAGAAGCCAAAATTAGCATCTTAATTGTCACAGTTAAACCCAAAAGTCTTTAAAAAACATGTTTTAAAAAAAATACTTTTGTCAGGGCAGCTTCCTTTTTGGTGTGTGAAGCTTTGTCCCTCTATCTGTAAAAATTACAAGGGTCTTATCCATCTTAGTTGTGAATGATGTTCAAAGCATCAGTATCAAAGGAAAAGAAAATATGATTGACTGGATATTAAGTGAAAGGAATTTAAAGTCAACTCTAAACGACAGTCAACCCTCAATGACAATTCAGGGTTGTGTTCCCATTGTTTCCAAAATCTGAGGCTCTTTCTGACATCCTCATTAAATATCAGCAAAACAATAACAAGTCCTATTTTATTAACAAAAAAACTAGCACTCATCACCTCTCCAGTAGGGTTCTCCATGACCTTTTAGCAGAAGTGACATGCTAAGTAAGGAACAGACAGAAGCCTTCTTCAAATAAAAAAGCCATCATCTGATGTACACTTCTGGTTCATTTTAAGATGCTTGGGAAATTTCTGTTTCTGCATCCACTGACTGCTCCCTCATCTAAGTCTTCTTGGTAACCTGTTTCACTCTGCACTGACGTGGACTTGTTTAGTCGTTACTGGATAAGTAAGCTGACTACAGTCTATCTGACTGAAGTACTTCAGTTCAACAGATTTCAGTTAATTTTGCTTACTTCTGCTTATTTATAAAAACGTTAAGATTTCCACAGTAAACTAAACAGAAAATACCAGCCCTTAAAGGACATCCCCTGCCCACCTTTAAAATAATTATTTTATTTAAATGCTCAAAGAAAATGTTTTATATTCTACTTAACCTTTATAGATAAGATTCTTGCCTGAGGTGGGTTAGGAATTCCATAAGCAAGGCTACCTATCTCCCAAATTATGTAAAATATTTGTGTGCTCAAATGAACATCTCAAGAAACCTTAAACTGTTTTAAAAATATAAGAAATACAGAAAGACTTTGACCTTCAAAGAACTAAGTGGTAGTAGAATACCAAAATATTTTCCCAGCTACCTATTATCCTTAAAGCTACCTACTGTACAAAAAGGATATAATTTTCTTTTGGAATTTTTAGAAGTCTCTAAAACAAAAGTACTTTTCATTACAAAAATGAACTCAGAGTGCTGAAGAAGCCACATAAGACCTGGCAGTATTCTTCTGTCCTTTAAAAAACAGGATGTATCTTACCCTTTGAAGATATTGTGGCTGGTTGTTTGCATCTTAATCAAATACTTCACGAAGTATCATCAGCATCACCCACAATCTGCAATTAATGACTCTACAAAATACTTTCTGCAAGGCAAGTATTAACTGACATTTAAATATAACTTTCAAACATAAAACAAAACATAAACTATTCAAGCAAAAGAGCACATTTACACCTACAGGCTAGAGTTTGTTCATTTGGATTGGGAGATGATAAGTGGAAGTTTTCCTGCCTCTTATTTACAGGATGAAAAAGGAAAAACCTTCTAAGTTTTTTAATGAACTTAAAATCTCAATAAACAAGCAAGTAAAAAAAACATAGATACATAAACTACAACTGGTCATCACATGTAGAAAGGTAATTTCAAGTGCTTTCTCAACTTCAGGAAGGATAACAGATACAATGTGTGTAATCACTTTTACCTCAATATCACGATTGTTCCCCAGGGTTCATCTACCCAACGACATTGCCTCGCCCTCGGCAGAGTGCTGATTGTGGATCACAGTGTTCAGATACATCAAAAGAGAAGCACCATTTAAACTTTTAGCTCGGGAAGGAAAAATTAGAAGCAATTTACCTTATGTCCTGTCTGAAAGGCCAAGGAGTGGAACAGAGTGGTATTGCATTTATACAGACACATTAAGCTCCTGACCCAGAATGAACACAGCAATGCAGGCAGCAGATGAGCTCTGCGGGGTGAAGCCACACTGTCTCACAGCAGGAGAAATATCACCCCTAACCACTGCTGCTCATATACCTGCTTATTATCTGAGCAACCCGGTACCAGGAGTCCTGAAATTGCTGTTTTGTGAGGAAATTCCTGCTGTCAAGAGGTGGTATGTTTGAGTTCAAAAGACACCGAGAGCAGTCAGAAGTGGCTTCAGATCAAAACATTCAAACAAGGACCAGAAAATATAATAGGGGGAACCAGGAAAAAAAACCCTTGTGTTTTGTGGTAAATAGTGAGCTAGTACTTTTCAAAGGGTTATGCGAAAACAAAGGAACCAAGAGAGCCCATGATTAAAAAAAAAAAAAAATAAGGTAAGCTGGCCACCTTTCTCCTAAAAAATAATTAAAGAATAAGGACCTGATTAGTCATCCTTTTAATTTTATTAATATATAACCATGCAAATTGAGTATAAAATGCTGCCATCATGGTTAGGTCCTAAAAACTTCACAAGCTATGCCATGACTGAGCATCTCCATATGTGATTTGGAGTTCTAAACAACCTACCATACTTCAGATTTTAGAGAAGGATGCTATTGCTTGTCAGAGTTTTACATAAATATAGAAAAATGTTTGAGGCTGTCTCATTACAAAAAAAAATCCATAAAAACCATCAGAACACACAGATACATTCAAATGTTAATTCTTCCTTTAGAGTTTTTTGTCCCTTCTGGATAGGGCTACCTGAATGACTGATAAAGACTGAAAGAAAACAAAAAATGTTCAGGATTTTTCTGACCGATAATAATAATAAAAAAAAAAAAACAGAACATATCAGCTGACCCAAAATGTAATATTCTGTATTTGGAAATGATCAGCATACAGCAAATGAAATAATGGTACATATCACAAAAGATGGAGGTAGGATAATAATAACAACATCCTTTCTTTATTCAGTAGACCATTACTTGGGACATTTATCCAGAATGTGGCAGACAGGGGTTTAACCCCTGACTCTCAAATGACAACATTAAAGCTCACGATTCCCATTGGCAGTGTGACACTCCCTTTTATATATTAGAATAGTCAGCAAGCCAGAGAGGGTAGAGAGAAGAACGATACTCTGCACTTCTTGAAAATGTAGATTCAAATGCATGTCGGAAGATGGAATCTGTTCTGGATTTTTCATGTAGCAGGTAGGTGCTTGGTTATTGGATAAAATGGGACATCCACCATACTGAGGCACATTTAGGAAAACCAATGTAATTTGTTAAAAATCACTTTCTTTCCTTTTTTTTAGCAAACCAATAATCATGTGTAATTGTCTATCTCTACCTTTTGCCCTGTTTCACATCCAGAGACACCCTTCTTCTTTTTCAGAAGCACACACTGTAAGGATATGTGGAATAATCATTTCTTTTCTGAGGATACCTGATTAACAGCTGTTTAACATACAAGACTTGGACAACAGACAGGACAAATAATTAAGCCCCAGATACACAAACCCAGGAGATAACAGAGACAATACCAAAGACCAGAAATCTCAGGCCACTGATGGGCCATTGAAGGAACCACTCAAAGTCTTAAGGAGCTTCAACTGGAACTTTCTAACTGATGAGGGGGAAGGAAGATTATCACAAGTGTCTCAGGAAAGAACAAACTCATTATGGGATATTTTAGGGTGTTTGTATGATTGTGCAAAACGCATTATGGGATTTTTAGGGGAAAGGCCAAAGATGGGGAAAGGGTGGGATGAAGGTACATTGAGGACAAACAAGCACAGGAAAACAAGAGTGGTGGGACAACACGAGCCAGTTGTGTGAAAACAAGCTGCTGGTCAGCATACTTGTCTAGCCAAGTCCTAACCACATTCCTGAGGGTAGCTAGCGAACAGGTAAGAGCTCTGGGACCTAGCTACTGGAGAGAGCTTGGGTCTGTGTGTCAGGTACTGCAGAGACTCCAGGTTTGACAGTCAAGTTACCGTGGGGAATATAGGTCTGGACCAGGTATTGGAGAGACCTGCCTGGGTAGCAGGGGATGAGGTGGGAGATCTGCTACCGACACTGCCTGGTGGGTAGGTGTTGTACTGGGGACACCTGCTCAGCATTCCCACTGGCTGGACCTCAGGCCGAGGGACTGCAGCAGCCCGGCTGTAGTGGACAGGGAAGGAGAGCTCGCTTATGTCCCAAAGCCCACCATTACAGCGGCATTCAGATGGCAAAACATCAGCATAAACGTCAAATACAGAGCTTCAGTTGAGAAACTGCGTTCTACTGTAGCAAATGTCATTGTGTCCAAGTAGGTTTCCCAACAGCTATGGGAAAAACAGGTCAGCACTGCAGCCTTACAGTGGGATAGCTTAGGCCCCTTGAGAACAAGCTGTGAAATATAAGTCATTTAAAACCAACCAACCAAACAAAGTGGATTTCTCAGAAAAAAAACTTCTTGTTTCCTTAGGTAGGTACTCCAAAACAGCCTTTCTGGAAGAGACTGCCTGGTATTACGGAGTTTGCAAGGGCTGAGGGCAAACCGTTTGTGTCCTTGTCAGGACAGAGGTTACTGATGAAGACAGGCCAGGTTGCCGACACGTTGTTACACCCTGGCCACAGCCGTTTGTCGCGTTTTGCTTCTGCGCGGCGGCGCCCCTCTCCCCGGCGCCCCCAGAAGCCAGGCAGTCCGTGAAACACCGACCCTGGGAGCGCTGTCCCCCAGCCGGGGGGAGGCGGCGGCCTCCTCGCTGCCGCGTCCGCCCCGACCCCTCGCAGCTCCCGCGCGCCGAGCCCGGCGACACAGCGCCGCCCAGCGGCCGGCCGCTGAGCTGCAGCCGGAGCGCCGGGGCCCGCCGCGGCCCGCTGCGGCCTGCCCGGCCCCTACAGTCAAGTCCCGATCTCCAGGATCGCACGTCTCCTCCCGCTGGGCCGGCGTGCTCGGCGAAGGTGGCCGAGCGCCGATGCAACGGATGGCGGGCGGGGCGGTGGGCGGAGCGGGGGGCTGGCTCCCCGCTTCCGGAACGGCGGCGGATGTTGGGGTTTGAATTGTCTGTCAGTTAGCGCGGGCGGCTCGACGGCGGGGCGGCCGCTGGAGCGCGTTGCTGGCGAGGCTGCCTTCGGGGTGAGTAACGCCTGAAGTGGGCTGAGGCTTTGCCCTGCTGCCTCTGGCCTCGGGGTTGGCTGAGCCTGGGGGTAAGGAGGCGAGTGCCGCCCTACAAAGGGCGAGGAGAGGCGGGTGGGGCGTTGAGCCGCTGGAGGGGCAGTTTAAACTGCCGTTGGCAGGGGAGTCCCCTGCTTCTCTGTGAGGGGAGCCGAGCGGGGGAGCAACGTGCAACA
Organism: Balaeniceps rex; assembly: GCA_013401315.1. Lineage (NCBI taxonomy): Eukaryota > Metazoa > Chordata > Aves > Pelecaniformes > Balaenicipitidae > Balaeniceps > Balaeniceps rex. The sequence continues at coordinate 9,123 of VYZW01042634.1, read as the reverse complement.
GCTTCCCAGCCTGTGCTTTGGGGAGCAAACGGTGCCTGGCTGCCGCCGCCTGTCCGGAGGCAGGAGATAGCGGAATAACTAATCTAAGGGGAAATCTTCCCTCTCTTCCTATCCCGCTTCTGGGAGGAAAATTAGCGGGAGCCGAGCAGCGTCCCCGGGAGGCTCGCCCAGTGCAGCCGCGGGAGGGAGGCGGGACGGGGGCTCGCTGGGTGGCTCTTTCCACAAAAACTGCCGTGGCCGCTGTGCCTTTGGAAAAGACGCCGGTCAGGTTTTGGCGGTTGAACCCGTGTGAGACTCGAACAGTAAGGGGCCACCTGAATCTTAACCAGCTGGGGTTCCTCGAAACGTGGCGGCAGTTCTCCTGCTGCCGCCCGGGTGGTGGTTGCTGAGGGATGGGTTTCTTTCAGGACACGGTGCTGTGTTATAAACCGCGAGGTGAACTGGAGGCCCTGTCATGTGTAAATTCAGGACACGCAGCATGAACGGCTGGGATCTGGGAGGGTTCCTTTCTTCGTATGCTAGAGAAAACGAGTACCTGAAACCTTGCCCCTTGGGGTTGTTTTGTTTTTTCTTTCCTCATCCTCTTAAAAACACCTTATGTTCTGGAGCAGTAAAGAGTTATAGAACTTAGCAAAACCTAAATATTCGTTCTGAGGATTTTTTTGTAGGCTCCTGAGGCAAAATAGATACGTTTTATTTACACTTGGGTTTTTATAAACACTGGGTGATAATGTGTTCCTGTCTTGCGAATAGACTGATACGGAATTGCTTTGTCCCTGTAGAAAAGCCCTGCAGGACTTATGCATGGAGCCTCAATGGTTATTCTCGCATATCTTTTAACTTGCAAATTTGAACTCCGGGTTCAGTTCCCTGAAGGAGTTTGAGAAAAGTAGAGGTAACCTGGAAGGGGGAAGGGACTTTTTTTTTTCTGTTTTGCTGGAGCCAGGGAAAGGTAGGAAGGTGCTTTTGTTTCCAGGCACGTATGTGCCTTCTCCACCTGGTAGGGCTTTTTACAAGACGCTGAGGTGAAAAGCTGGTCTTGTGTGGTTATATGTAGATTGTTCCTTTGCTGTTTTACCTGAGTAGATTCAGGACTGTGAAACTGACAGTGACCATTCTTGGGAAATCCTGAAGAGAAGGGAATGTGTGTGAGCTCTGTGCTCGTCTTTTGCTCCCCCTGTACCTGATTAAGTATATTTATTTTCTGTAATTTAGAAAGAGGGAAGCGTGTTTCTGGGAAAACTGGAACCCGGAACCAATTATTTCATCTGACTGTCGGTGCAGTGTGTATTCTTAAGAGCCTCCTGACATAATTTGGTTGCGGCATTGTTAATTTTTGTTTGATTTCCTTTTAGACCGTTTTCTGGCAAAGGTCTTTTGTGTACAACTACTCCGGTTCTCTAACAAAGTGCAGTGGTGTAGAGCAGTTGCCTTACGCCTGAGACTTCTGCCTCCCTTTTTTTTCTTTCTCAATACAACTCCTTTACTAAAACTGTAGTAAAATGGCTGCAGTACTTTATCTGCAATAGTTTGGATTAGCCTGAGGTTTGTTCCTGAAGCCTGTACTTGGCAGTCATCTAAACTGTAAATACCAAAACTCCGATAGCTCGGAGTCTCGGAGTCCGTCAGGCTTCTGGTTTGGACGTTGGATCTGTTACTGTCTGCCTCCCTGCTCACTTCGGCGTGTGTGAAGGAAGTTGTCCACCTACCTGTGAGGTCAAGCATGGATCTACAGGCAATCACCCGTGATTCTTGTGTTGCAAAACTTATGTAATGCTTTCTTCAGCTTCCTAAGAGAAGGCAAGTCAAAGATCTACAGATATGTTCCTAAAAGGGTTATACTTTGCACTAGAGAAAGAATAATCATCTTAGCGCTGCGGTGAACAAATATGTCTTTTTAATTTTTTTCCAAGGTGGGCTAGGACGCATGGTGTGGCACACAGTAAAGGCCAGTGCCCTGTATATCCGTGTTAATGTATCTTGGGGATCCAATTTTTAGGGGCATGTGATGTTTGAAAGAAATGCGGGTTAGGTCAATATTTCTAAATAAGTTACTCTCCACTTCAGAATGTAAAATACGTAGTTCTAAATGGTGTGAATTCCCCTCTATGCATGTCTGTGTTCTGGATTCCTCACCAATTTTTTTTTTTTTTTTTGTCTTAGATCAGGGTTTGTTTGACTAGGCCAGGATCCTGCCTTTTCTCCAAACAATGGAGACTATCTTCATAGTCACTATCCTACCCAGTTAATTTCTTCTTTCCAATTCCTCATGTTAATACAATCTTTATTTGAGCAGGAGTCACTGCCACTTTCTTGGTTGTCCTTGGATCATTATTTTTGATGTTTAAAATAACTGCAAACTATTCTGTACAATTAAGTCTATACATAACTAGCTGTTGCATTGGACTTTTTTATTTTCTCTCTTAAAAATAAAATATCTTGTTTGTTAGTTTGGGGAAATAGTTAAAAGTTGCTACTTGTTTCATTGGTCTGGGAATATTTTTTCTGAACACTTGCATCCTGCTTTCTGAACCCCTAGCTCTCACAATAACAGTTCAATTGGAATATTCTTTTGTTCTTGATCCCGTTTTTACTTTACTGAGTTTGGGGTTTTTTTAATATAAAATAAAATGTTAAAGTGGTATAATGGTCATTGTTAATGCACTAGATGTATTTAACACCTCATTTCTTTTTCATGACAGACAGACAGAAGACCTTAGGATGAGTAAAACCAATAATTTTGACATTCAAAGTCCATGTAAGTAAGGTTTTTATTAAATAGTTATAGAAATCTTTAATCTGCATATAGAATACCAATTAAAACTTTCTTTATTTGGGCTCAAAGAGCAGGTGGATTTTCAGTAATCAAATTGTGTTGGAACCACTTGTCTCAGAAAAAGAAATAACTTGTAAACCTCCTTGGATTTGTTTGCTGTAATTCAAATATTTAAAAATAGTCTTTTCTGCAGATGTTTTAAGAAAGTAACCTTGGGAATTCAGCTGCCAAATCACACACAGCTGTGTTTGAGATGTATCATTCAAGACTTTCTTAGGCTGAAGCAGTACATCTACTCTTGTCACTACTATGATTTGATGTTAGAATATTGAAAATGTATCTTATATATCTATTGAGAATTGAAGGGAAGATATTAAACGTCTGTGGAAGTATGTTAGTAGGCTAGGAACTGCAGAAATGGAGAAATCCTCAAGGTTTTAGTTGACTCCAATGTTGTCTCACATCCTTGAATGTTTTGAAACTAGCATACGTTTTAAAAGCACTGGTAGCATATGACTTGATACAGTCAGGATACCATTCATATGCTTTTCACAAAGGTTATCACATAGGTATACAAAGAAACAGTTAAGTTGCTTCATGGATTCTAATATGGTGATGTCTTTATGTACAATACTAAAAACAATTAGATGACGTATTTCACACGCATCTGGACATTATTGGCCATTTGATAATTATCTTTGGGTGTTTTGGGAAGAACATTTCAGTTGGGAGCACAATCGGCTTGTGAATTTAGCTTGGGTGATAGCCCTCTCCTGAATCAGCATGCAGGTGGAACTGGTGAAGTATTTTCTTTTCAGGAACTGGAGAAGGAACAAACAGTACCCTCTTCTGTATTTACTATGGAATTCAACATTAAGGAGAGAGGGGTATCTATGGTCCTTTATCCAGTAATCTATTTCAAGATGTATGTGATTAAAAGAGATGCAAGTTACTGCTCTGCAGCTGATCCATAGTAATTCCAGTACATTCACTGTGATTATAAACATGATTCTGTATTTTAGTCTGTGTTCTCTGTGGACGGACAGATGACTGCCCTGAAAAGTATGGAGAAAAAAGGACCTATGTGGAATACAATCTCACTGTTCACTATTACTGTTTGGTAAGTATGTGGTATTGATCTTGGAGCATGTCTGTTTCAAGTGGAAAAAAAAGTAGTAAATGCAACAAGCATTAAATAGTAATAACCTGTCCAAACAGTTGTTGTAACAGTTTTGCTGTGGTAAAGTTTGAACTGTCAGCTTGTAGCATTGAAGGCTTGTACTTGTCAGGTGCAGCAGATGAAACAAATAAATCCCAATCAGCCTTTATTCAAAACTAAATTCTCTTCATGATCCATTTAAATGAATTACTTAGTTAATTCTCCCAACGTATCATAGCAATGAAGGTACATGTTAAGAGAAAGGGAACAGATTGCACCTACATATTTGCTTCTATAAGAGAAGTATAGTTTCAAAATTTGGAATGTGAAAATTCCACCCCTTGTGGAAAAAGTAGAGAAGAGTCATCTATCTTTTTTTTTTTTTTCCCCCT
>VYZW01042628.1:1272-15328 GCA_013401315.1 Balaeniceps rex | reverse complement strand
ATGCACTCAATTAACAGTAGCACAACCATTAAATGTTCCTTTTTCAACACTTTGCTTCTGTGTCCAACTCTACCTGTCAGAAGTAGTGTGCAGTATTAGGAGACATGTCAGCAGCAATAATGTCAGTCCAGGAGTCTGCACAGTTTAGTAGATAGTTTGGGAGATAACAACATCCCCAAAGAGAGAAAGTTCTATAGCAGAGCACAAGTTTAAAGGAAAAGAGACAGCTTTGAAGATGAATTCTGGAGAAGAAAATGAGGGATAAGGGAAATCTAACAACATGAAAATGGACAAGGCAATGCACAGCAGGAATTGCTGAAAGGGAGGAAAGGACAGTGGTAGGTAATTCCTGACAGAGAAGGAGCTAGCAGAATAATTCAAGAGATGGGCAGAGAAGAAATACAAGTGTTAGAGGAAAATAAGAAACAGCAAACTTTTTTTTTTAAATTTTAATTTTGGGAAGAGAGAGAAAGCAGAGATTATCAGAGGGATGACAGGAAAGGCTAGGAAATATATCTGTGAAATAATGAACTGTCAGTCTAACGCATATCTTAAAAAACCTCTGAAATCAAATAATTGGATGAAGAGATATCTCTAGTACTACTAGTACTGTTATTCAAAGCACTTGAAATAAATTTTGAAATAAACCACTACTAATCTGCTGATTTTTTTCCTTTACTGAGGATGCACTTTATGCTGTAGGATGTCAGAAGATAATTTAGTTGCTATTTGCACAGTGTTAATAGCAAGCATAGTACTGGATGGAAGATTTGGAAAAAAAAATAATCACCATCTAGAGCACTCATTCACCATGAGTAAGACAGGTCCTTGTACCACAAGTCAAGAGGTCCATACTGGGGTGATCCTGGTGCAAGATGGCAGTATTGGATAATGGGTGTGAGATGAAGTGGTAGGGGAAATAGGTGGAAGGAACAGATAAGGTGACATTGGTGAGTCACATCTAAAGAACCACTGATTAAGATGACTAATAAAACATTAAAACAGCAAGTCAGATTGTGAGTGTGTCTGTAGTTAAAGGAGAGGGGACAAACATTATGATTTGTAAAAAAGGTCACATAATTCTGCGGTCTCACAGCCTGCATTTTTTCCAGTCTATTAAAGCTTTTTATGAAAAACCCTAATATCTTAAAGTAGAAAACCCCCCACTTTTATTCCATCCAGTTATCACAGGGAAAGCTCTCAGATGTGTGTAAATATTGAAATATTTAGGGCAAAAATGTCCCCCCAGGTGCATGTGGTAGTCAGTAGCTTCAGGAACAGCTGTGAATCTGCCTGTAAGCCTCAGAGGTTTCAAGAAACCATAAATACCTTCTATTTTTCACATTTAACTGNNCATAAATACCTTCTATCTTTCACATTTAACTGTCATGTACAAAAATCAGGGCTACTCCTGTTAAGGTGGATAAATGTTGGATTTTATAATTTAGGAATAATCATGCAACATTGCAATCGAAAGACCCTAAGCAGTCAAGCTGTAACTCATTGTTTCCAGACTGGGGTCCACTAAGGTCAGCTTTTGTTGCAAAGCTAGGTTTTATGCTTAGCATTGCATTTGAAGGCAAACAGACTGTGAGGAGATTTAAAAGTTGAAACCAAAGAGACTGGGAAGTTAGCCATTGCTTTGTGCCACATTTGTGTCTGCTTTACACAAAATAAAAGTTTCACTTACATTTCTGGCACTTTCTTCTTCGAAAGGAAATACAAGGCAGCAGCTGTAATTTTAATCAGCAAGAAACTGATACCCAACCCAATCCAAATATCTGCAAAATCAGAGCAATCAAAGACAAAAATAAGTAAAAGGAAACACTCAAAGAATGAATTGAAAGATATTTCTTTCTTTTTACAGACCCACCATTTTGAAGGAGACTTGAAGTTGGAGGCTGAAGAGGCTTAGCACTTATGTGGCAACGGTTTCCTTTCCATTCTTTTCCACATCTGTGAATAAAACAAAACTTCTGAAAAAGGGAGAAGCAAGGATCATAAACAGTGGCAAGCACACAAAAAATGCAAATCCTTTTGAGCACTTTTGCCAGTGGCTAAAGCTCACCCAGGAATCACAAAGAACGGCATCAAAGTTAACAGAATGACATGTAAGTGATAAATACACAAAACAAACCTGAGAGAGAAAAAAATTAACCAAAACATAGTTCAAAGATTAGAATTGGCTGCCTTGCCCATGTTGCCATCATATTGTTATCCCACAGCAAAAGAAATTTGACTAATTTCCCTGTTATCCCCCATGTGAGGGTTAAATACATTTCTGAGCTGAGGATCTGGGACCCTAATGTAGAAAAAGATATATGATTAGAGATGAGAAAGATGTTTCCCCACCCCCCTTATTGTGTCTCTCTTTTTTTTCCCATTTTCTTGTAAAAATGATACCCCTTCCACAAATGCTTCTTCAAAACCAAAGCACTACATTTGAGCTAACAACTGCAGCCATGTCAAATTATTCTAAATTTGCTGTTCGGTTCAAATCCAGTCTTGATTTGAAGTATCCAAAATACAAAAATCTGACACAAGCTTTGATGTTTTATTTTACACTTGTTACTTAACAGTTAATCGGAGTCACTAAAAAAGTGTGTATCATTTCTTACTTTAATCTGTTGGGGTTTAGCGTTTGGCTACGTGCTTTCATTGTGGTCTTCTCCATCAGAATGAAGGGACCTTGGAGACCCAGGTGAGTGTCAGCTGCCTCTGCTGATACAGGTGGCAGTTGGGACCCTACGCAGCCCTTCTGGGTACCCCAGGAAGTCTCAAAATAGCTGTAAGCACCTACCTTTACAAACCCTAAATGATGACTAGTGTGAAGGGTTGTTAGAGGGATAGCTACATATTGATACCTAAATTTCAGACACCCCACTTGATGAGGTGAAGCCCACGCTGCGTGTCACACTGGAATGACTTCTACCAACTTTTCAATTATCTGCATGGCTGGTGGTTTATGAGCTTCATAAATTTTCAACTTTTTTTTTTTTAAAGGAACATCAGAAAGAAATTATGGTAGTAATCCAGTTTCAGTCCTACTAATGTCACATGAATAGGAAATTAGTTTCACTTCTCATGATTTCTCTCTTTACAGTTTCACAAACTGTATTAATGTGGGGGCGATTGTATATTGAGTTGCTCTCTTACTGTAACACCAACATTTTCTTCATAGTCACCAATTTTTATAAAGTAATTTCTATTGTGTAATTGTGGTTTCCTCTCCTGCCCTTAAATGTACAATACAAAATCTCACATATACACAATTAAATCTTTATATTAAGGCTATTTTATTTGAACATGTGAGAGACAACTTTGTGTTTTTTGTCATGGTTTAGCGCATGGTATTGCCTATGTGCCTTATCCTAGCAGTTGCACGCTGAGTTAACTGAGGCTCTCCGGAGGGAGAGGAGTATTTCATTTTCCCAGAAAATGACTGAGCATGGTGGGTGTGGGGAGAGGAAGGGTAGGGTGATAGGAGCAGCAAGCATCTGTCTGCAGCCTCAGTGAAATTTAGGAGAATTTTGAAAGGATCAGGGCAGGTTAGAAATCATATCTATATCCCAGTCTCAGACATGACAGGAGGAAGGTGACTTCACTAGAGACCAAAAGAGGTTGATGTGGGATTTGTTGCAACTCAGGGGACCACTGAAAAATAGTGGGCAGAGAACATGCCGGGAGGAAAGTACCAGCCCTACTCGAATCCAGTGGGCAGAGACAGATTTATTTAATCCATTTGACCCCACAGACATGAGTTTTATCTGGTTAAAAGGTTACCTTGTTCAAGGTTAGTAACTGGTATACTAATGAATCCTAGCTTTAGAGACTGGAGCCAGTAGCATATTCTGACATGCTCATTTTAAAGAAAAAAATGACAAAATTTCAGCTGATAGCTCTGGCTGAGCTGGAGACCCATTGTATTCAGTGACTGAAAATACCTGGTCCCTTCTGGTCCTCCTTCTTCTTCAGCATACTACAAAAAATCATGTCATTCATAAGCTGTTCTTTTATGCGGACTGATGATTTTATACAAATGTCAAATTGCAGTTGGGCTCATATCAAGCCCTGTGGATCCATGTAGAAACATTGCAATCTGATGGTAATCACCCATCAAAATAATTTTCTGATTGCTCTCAATTGTATAATTTCCTTTCTCCCCATTTGCCAGATTTTCTGTCGAGCTAGATATGCTTTTAACCAAAATTGCCCTCTTTCTTGTCACTGCAGAACTTACTTGACTGTAAAAGAAAGAATGAGAAAACAAATTTGCAGCTGTGCAAAAGCACTAGTCAGACATGGCAAGAGAGGTGCCATCTGCTGCTCTGGAGCCATGGGGGAATGGCTCACCTCAGAGCTGCGAAGAGGTAGTTCTCATAAAGCAAGCGTCTGTACTGGTAAGGGTATGGGAAAATCCTACTACTCAGTGATAACTAAATATATCTTCATATGCTATGTTTCCATTTACTGATGAAATATTTCCACATATTCATGCTGTATGTGAATTATGGATAAAAAAGTTAAGCACCTTTTATTCCTATAGATAACTAGTTTATCTTCTTATAAATACATGAAGGTTTTATAACCAACTATTAACTACCTTAGGTTGGCCATTTATTCCCCTCCAAATCTCTGAATCCCAACAGTATTGTTTTATGTTACATGACACACACCGGTTAGGAATCTGAAGTCAGACTATCAATATGTGTAATTTTGGCCAGTGAAATGATTTTCCACTGTGTAGAACTAGGTTGTTACCAAAAGTGTCACCTTATAATAGTGCCATTGCTTATAAAAAAATTGGGTAAAAAATGGATTAAGATGGAACATAATGTCTCTGAAACTTGGTAAGTGATTAGGACAAATTAAAAAACAAATAGGTGTGAAAAATATTGTAAAGCATGAAGATGGGGACTATTTATAGGGAGAGGGAGGAGGAAGACAAAAAAAGATGAAGAAAATAAAGACAACATAGGTAATCCTCAAAGACCAGGGTGGAAAAGGAGTGCTAAACAAAAAACTTGAAGAGTGAGTATATCAGCTGGTTAAGAGTTCCCACTTGTATCTTCACATGATAATTTATTTGTTCATTTTTATCTTTGGCAGGGGAACTTAGCAATCATCCCTGCCACTGATGTAAAATATAAGACTATCAGAAAAATCTGGGTTATAATTTGGAGATTCATTCAACTGTTCCTAAGGTTTGGCTGTTCATTACTTAAATAATGTCATCTTCTCAAGTAAAAAAACAAGAGAAAATAAGAGTTACAGCTAGCTGAGAAGCCTGCAACTTTCAATGAGGCTGCAAGAAAAAAGTGGGAAAATTCTTCATTTACATCTTTGGTTCTCAGCTGATATAAGCACTGCCTTTGGCTTTTACCAAAGCCAGGCATTTCTGTTCCCAGAATAGAGGGGAACTTGTCTTAAGTATCCAAAACAACCTTGTTTTACAGATGTCTTACAAGATTTTGATCCTCTTATATCTATCCTCTGTAGAAACTCTAGCTGACTACAGTGATAGCTATGGTGGAGAAATTACTCTCTAACTTGAGAGGAGAGAATAGAATGAGATTTTTAATGGCACCGGTGTCTGCCAATAACTCAGATTAGAGAAGATAACAGTCTTAGACCATAATTTAAAATAAAATATAAATAATTCTAAACAAGCTACTCCAGTTATTTCATTCCATTGGGAAGCTAAGGGGTATTTTCAAAATGAATAAATGTTATGGGCATGGTCTTATATAGGATCATAGAAGGTTTTGATAAGAAATGCAGAAGATTGAGATTTGATTGTTTTACAGACCTGAAAATGATATACATTTATATATTATTTTCTATTAAACAAAATCCAGAAATGATTTCAAGCTGTAACTAACCAATCAAACTATTTTTAAAGCTAACCAAAACTTATACAACAAAACACAGAACCTATTGTCCTTAAGGAATGAGATACATGTACCCACTTCTCTGAGTTGGACTCTTTGCAGCCTTCTGCCTGTGCAGTCCTTTGCAACTGTGTGAGGTGGGTATTGAAATGGTGTTATTCTCATCTGGGGATATTTTCTGCAGACTTTACAATCCGTCCAATGCAAGTAGGACTGGGTGGTTGATAAAAGAGCAGAAGTCTCTCTCTTTTCATTAGTAAAATAAAAATATCAGCAAAAAAGGTGGGAAAGACAAGTTCAAAACCAAGTGTGGTATTAGTTCTTAGTGTTTTTGAAGACATGGAAGAAGTTTCCTTATCCGTTTGTACTGAGGGCACAGAATACATATTCCTGTGCTTTTGCAATCACAATAACACAGTCTCAAACCCCAGACTTGGTCCTTTGGCTGTTACTGCAAAACTATATCAGTGAATAACAGTAATAATATCAGGCAGCTTTATAGGAAATGAAGGCAAACTTCAACTTTCTACTGTGCAGTCCTTGACATATTGTCCTGGTTTCAGCTGGGTTAGAGTTACTTTTCTTCCTAGTAGCTGGCATAGTGCTGTGTTTTGGATTTAGTATGAGAAGAATGCTGATAACACACTGATGTTTTAGTTGTTGCTAAGTAGTGCTTAGGCTAGTNCGTTCTCCTTTTCATTACAATTGTTATTATTATTATCATCATTATTATTATCATTATTATTATTACTATTATTATTATTTTATTTCAATTATTAAACTGTTCTTATCTCAACCCGTGGGTTTTCTTACTCTTGCCCTTCCGATTCTCTCCCCCATCCCACCGGGGAGGGGGAGGGTGAGCGAGCGGCTGCGTGGTGCTTAGTTGCTGACTGGGGCTAAACCACGACACACATGCAATCCTGCAGTGAACTTTAATGACTCTAGTGGCTCCAGGTAGGTCAGAGCAGCCTGTGGTACGCACCCAAGAGATGGCTCACTTGAAGTCCAGTTAATGAAGGAGAACATTCTTAGTTACCTACCCACTGCTGAGCATGGACTGTACTTACTGTGTTTTACTTTCAGTTGGGAGGCAGATAAGTTGCTTCTTCAAAGTCACTATTAGCTTCCTCTCTGATAAGAGCAGTTGGGGATACACAAATGCTGATGTGGTGGAAGGACCTTACAAAATGCAGATCAGCCATGTCTTCTGGGCAATGTGTTAAATCTTAATTAGCAGGGTAACAGGAATTTTGAAGAGCTTCCTTATAATCCTTTTCTGCTATTTTATTTTTAAGACAGACAACTCTGAAAAGGCTCTGAATTTATCTCTTGAGCCATGAAGCTGAAATTCCACATTATTTATGTACAATTAATTTCCTTGGACTAATTACATCTTGACTAATTAGCAGCAGCACATTTTACATGAGTCTTAAGCTTATCTGAAATACAGAGATAGCCATTGCAATCCATTCAGACAGGAAGCTCCTCGTAGTTGAAACAGCAGGAGCAAGAGAGAAAGACAGATGAAATAACACTTGAATACTTTCGTCCCAGTGTACATCCTAATCTATCCTGCCTGACAAAATGTCTTCTGCTATTAGCAAGTTCTTATGGGAAAGTCATCCCGGAGGGGAGAATGTTAACCCTCCAAATTTGCTTCTAGGATTTCCAACTCATTATTTCCTAATATAGATATTGGTAATGCAGAGGAATGAACTTAGCATTGCCTGTGTTGCTGCATCCTGTGCCTGCGGTTATGGCTCATCTCAGTCAGAATGAAAAATAAAAACCAGACAAGATTTTTGTTGTTTTTGATGTTCATTCAGGGCAGGTTTAATTTACAAGAACATGTCTGGCTGATACACTGCTGCATTTCAGAATATCAAACTTTGTGCTGTATTAAAGGTAGCATATTCAAAACTCAAAATAAGTACAGATGTGTACTTGATTTCTCAGTTTCCTCCTGGCATCTGATTCTTTACTTGTGCAATTATTTTCTCCGGTCTGAGACAGATAAATGCTATCACTCTAATGCATCAGTCTTACATATTACTGTTGGGTAGGGGCAGAGGACAAGAGAAGAGCTTTGCAGTAGGGAATCAAGTCCATGACCTCCAAGATGAAGCATGAACACAGCTCCTTGTTAACTTGGAAAGAAAAAGTTCCAACAAGCTGTATTTTCAAGGAAGACTTTGATGGATGTGGAAAATTGAATGCTGAAATCTGTTGTGTTTGGCGTTTTTTTCTTTCCCTTTTTTCTTTTTTCCCCCAACAACAGTAATTACTAGTGTTTCATAATGACTAAGGTTGTTCAGTACAAAGCAGTGTTCTGCATTTTCATTTTTGAAAGTTGATAGCTTTTGTCAATATACTGCATTGGTTTCCTTCTTTTCAAGAGCCCTCATGTTTTATGTTGCACCTGATAAAAAGTTAAAAAAAAATATTAAATCAAACATAATGTTAACCTAGAAACGTTCAGAGCATTAAATACTAAATATCCATTCAGCATCTCCTCTGCACTTCTTCAGATTTAATAATTTTTAAGTGCCAATATTTTTATGTTAAAAAGATTTGCATTAAAAGGCAGATTGAACATTAAGGAAATGTCTTGAAATGTTAATCATCTTCTGTGATCATGGAAATGCCTACAGAATTTTTATTTTTAGTTATTTATTTAAATCTACCCAGATGTGTAAAAGGAATTGCTCAACAAGGAATGGAGACAAAACAGAAAAAATAGCCGCTAGACAAAAAACAGTGACCGCAGCTGCTTCTGCCCACAGAAATTTCATGAGTAGATGGGATTGAGGTTCACTCAGCATGTGACAAACGTAAAACCAGCAGTAATTTCTATTTTTGTCTGCAAGTGTCCATAACATAGCTCACACAGTAACTGACAGAAAACAATTAACAAATGGGAAATACAGAACTAACCATTACCACCTGCAGGAGCTCTCTCTGCCATTCTCACCAATACCTTTTGGCCAAAGTACACCTCTTCTCTGCTGTGAGACACATCTGCTTTTCTTATTTTTATCTGACACATTTGTCATACAGAAAAACCTAATCTGCTATGTCATGTGTACATTCAGAATGACCAACAGTTAGCCAGCCATTTAGTGTGCATGGTAGTAGTAGTATGTAAATTGAGGAAGTAGTATGTGGATGATTGTAGTTATAGTTTTCTGCACATTAAAATAAGGAGTATGACTGTACACTTTGTAGTATTCTGTAGAGACTGTACTTATTTATGAATCTGCCACAGTGCACCAAGCTAGTATCTTCCGTGTGAGCCCAGATTTCCCATTGCTATGTTTATAATACATTACATGGGGATCATTACACACGAGTGCTGACATTATTCAGGAGCTGTGCCATACCTATTGGAGTGCAGACTACTCCAGGAGTGGTGACAGAGGATACAGGGGAAAAAAAAGAACCTGCAACTTAGTTCTTTGCAGAAAACAGACTTTACATGCCTCTGCTATATTGGTGTAGAAGTTTCTCTGCTCAACCTTTGCAATCAGTGTTATGCAAAATAAGCTTCACTAGATGCTTGTGAGTATGATGAAAAGAGAAACTCTTCATTCCATTATGGGAAAAAAGTAACCTCTACTTCAGCAATGTAGTTACCTGTTTCCACTCTAGCAGATATTGACAATGTACTCAAAGAAAAAAAAAATCATACTCTCTGATTAGTCTTTATTGCTGAATCAAAGTATACAAAATTCCAATAGTGAATGTTGCGTGATTGGCCTCAGAAGATATCATACTTATGATGAATGTAACCTCTTGCCTGCTGACTGTAGCTGGAATTAGGACTCATATTATTCTGTTTCTGATTAAGCTCAGAGGAGATATGGGACAAGGAGAAACCTCTCTTGGAAAAGACAGGTGAAGTGGATGGTAACATTGAATGTCAAGAATTTTAGATCAAGCATTCAAACATCACAGCTAACAAGGAATCCGGAGAATAAGAAACTCAGGAATGAGAAGACGTACAAACTTTGGTATGCTGCTTCTTAAAACCATGGAACCATGGGGTGGAGATGGCAGAGAAAGTAAAATATCTGGATACATCACCTGGTCACTATGAGTTAGCATTACTATGTAACCTTAGGGGGGAAAAATAAAAAAGAAAAAGGAAACCTGAGTAATACAAGAAGCTGTAGCATGTAGATAAGGGCACATTAACCCACTAGGAGAGAGTCAGATGTTCTCTGAAACACTGTGAAGTTCTGGTCATTCCTGTTCAGAAAGACGAAGTCAGAATGGGACAAGGGAGAGGCAGACTACTAAGGTGAACAGAAAAATAGAAAGTCTGTCTCACAAGAAGATTCCAAAAGGGTTCAGCCTGTTTAGTCTACTGAAAGAAGAGCCGAAAGGCATATGGCTGTTCTCTAGAAACACTTTGGAGCATGAACAGAGGTATTGAGGGACTTTTAAGGTTAAGGGAGGGTACTGACACAATTACAAATGGGTATAAACTGGCTATGAATACATTTATGAGGAAATTATTAGAAAGTATCCAAACAGAAGAGCAAGGCTCTTATCCTTCCTGTATTTCTCATGGTATGTGGCTTCAGAAGAGTCAGCTGTTATCCTCTTTACCCGGTACCACGTACTCCAAAGAACCTCAGATGTTGGAAACTCCCAGTAACACAGCAGAGAGGAATATGCAAGCCAAGAATTCCCCATAATTGGTCATAAAAGAAAGCTAACTAAACTTCTGAATAGAATTATATGACATGACTGTGTGTGATAACAAGGGCCTGGATTTCAGGGCACAGATATATGCTTCTATTCTGGAAACTGCTAAAATTCATAACTGGCAAATACAAAAGAGTCAACATGAGGCAGAGTAATATGAGCTATAAACAGATTCTAAATGAAATGTAAGTACTCTGAGAAAAGATCTGGGCATCCTCATAGATTATTCAATGAAAGTAACGGCTCACTTTGTATCATAAAACATGCACTATGCATAAAGAGTAAGATAGAAGACATTAGAGATTACAGTGATTAAAATCATGTGACAGAGACTGAAAAGATCAATTTAGTTTATACGGAAGATGAGTGGGAGCAGATATGATGAAGGTAAACAAAATGATATATGGTAAATGGAAGAAAAATTGTGTGTTGTTGTCTATCCTCTAGAACGTTCAATCAAACTGAAAGGAAATACATCTTAAACTAATAATAAGGAAGCTATTTGTCACATCATAGTGCTTAACTGACCTGGGGGAGTCCTTGCCATAGTAAGTCTTAGAAGCCAAGAGCTTAATGATATGTACTGGAAAGAGCTCCTTAAAAGAGTGAATGAAACTCTTTAGAGAGCTTAAATTGCTAACTGATGGTAATTTGGAAAAAATTCGTATATTGGCATCATGACTTTCTACATGTATTTTCTGGTTTCTTTGCCCCCAGGGTGTGTTATCATCTACTCCCAGGTCCCCAGTATGACACGCTGTGATTACTCATTGCTCTTATAGCCACAATGAGATGTTCTAATTACAGCCTGTGTTGAATAAGAAAAGGTAACTGTTAGAAGGAAGGACTCAGTGTGTCTAATTGCTTTTTATATAGATACACAATGAAACTATGGTGACCAATTGTAAAGTTTGGAGTGGGACTTAATTTTTCTAATGTTAACCACCTGAAAAGGGAGGTACCTAGAGACAGTCCAGACAAGCTTCACAAGTCCAGACTATGTGAAACAAAGATAGGAATCCTCATCTGGGTACTTTACCATTGGTTATAACAGTGTCATGATGACTAGTTCAGATCAGATAGCATTTAACACAGCTAGGCAAGAAGAACAACACCTTAATAGTTGTTGTTAAATGTTTAAACAGAAAACAACCAACATCTGATGTTAAAGTAGGAACATGAGAGTGAGCTTTTTATCACAGACAGATTGTGAATGACATCCCGTCAGGTCCAGGCAAACCATTTATTAAAGGGGGAAGGGTAAATACTATCTCCAGCTTCAGTCATTTTAAATAGAGATGATTGGAAAATTTCAGAGCAAATATTTCTTCACTGAAATTAGTTGGCACATGAAAAACCTCATGTTTCACAGAAAATTTGAATTTAAAGTTTAAAGAAATTCTGTCAGTGTCTGTAACCTGCCTGATCTCCTGCCTGATTTTTTGTCTGGCTCCTACCCTAAAAACCTCAGAACAAACCCAAACTTTGAAGTTACTCTGCTGAGAATTACACTGACTTGAAAAACAAATCACTCTACGGCTTCACTAAAATCCTTCCTGATTCAAACCAGTGTGATAGTCTTGCACATGACAGGTTTTTTTTTCAGTGTATTTTATCCTATCACAAGGAAATGCAGACCTATATGGAAATTATTTGCTTTTGTGTCATTTGCTTTTGTGCCTTTACTCTTCAATGCAATAGGCCCCAGCAGAATTCACCAAGAGTTGGTATGTGGCATGTACCCTGTTTTATGACACAGATTCATTCAACTACAGCAACGAAGCAGAAGTAGGTGCTCACAGCAGACGGTCAGACCGGAAATTCACCATTTCAAATAATTATGCTCTTTTTAAGGCTACCTTTTTCCACCTTCTTAATTTTCTGGTAACATCATAAAATAACACTGATGGTTAAAAGCCCCAGTGGGACAAATCATGAAGATACTCCCGGCACTGAAGAGCCATTTTAAACTTGGATGAAACAGTGAAAATTAGTAGTTTTATGAACTAGAATTAAAAGGTGGGATGTTGTGATTGCAGGGCTGGCACCTTGGGAGAGGTTTGGTGCAGGTACTCCAAGTGATACCCCTAGCACAGAGGGCATTTCACTAGTGAGAAAAGAGACTTATCTTTCTCTTACTCTAAGAAACCTAGGGGATTGAACTAATACAAATTACCATTTACAATGTGATGTGAACCTACTCAAGAAGCCTGTATCAGTACAGTGGTATCTGAACTGTTGAAGCAAAGTGAAAAAGCTCACTGGAGAGATATGCCTTGGCTTAAATCAGCTTACAGTAGAGAACCAGTCCTTTATGCCAGTCTGCCTGTCATCTTGT
Organism: Balaeniceps rex; assembly: GCA_013401315.1. Taxonomy (NCBI): domain Eukaryota; kingdom Metazoa; phylum Chordata; class Aves; order Pelecaniformes; family Balaenicipitidae; genus Balaeniceps; species Balaeniceps rex. The sequence goes on along the minus strand of VYZW01042628.1, from coordinate 2,386 downwards.
TTTCAATTCTTGTTCCCCTCTTGTGTTTCTCTTTCTTCCATTCTTTCCCTCCCTCCCTTTTGCTACTTGTGGAACATGTACTTGGAGCTGATGCTTGATTTGCTCTTGAAGAACACTCCAAGAAGGGGAAGAGCATAGAGAGAAAGAGAGCAAGGAGAGAAAGAGGCAGAGAAACATGAATCTCTAAAAACCACTTTTTGTGTTTGTGTCTCAGATATAGCCCCTAGCTGCAACTTCTAGAGGACCGAATAAAGATTAAGGAATGACCTGACAGAAAGCCTGACCATGCAGCTGTATTGACAGCTGGTAGCAAAATTGTTTTGCTTTCAGAAATGGCACTGATGTCATATTTAGGTAAAATTAGAAAATAATGCAATAAAGTATAGAAGTGACATCTAGTTTTAAGATAGACCTGTTAATTTCACAGAAAAAAGCTTTTTGCTTAAATGACAGTCCAGTTGATAGAACAGATGGGGTTACATATCAGTAGAAAACCTAATAAAAGATATGAATATATTTACAGTGGCTGGATTTTTCCACAGAGACCTTCCTTTTTTGCTTTGTTTTTGCCAGATTATGGGTTTGGTTTTTTCAGGGGTGGGGGTTGTTTGTTTGGGGTGTTTTAATGTTTGTTCTTATTGCCTTTAATCAGACTGTAACAATACTACACAGTCACTAGTTTATTATCTGCACTGTAACTAGTTAAGTAAGAAATAATAGGCATTTATTGCAAAGTCAGTTCACATATCTGCTTTTCACTGCTGTTTACCCTCTGAATAGCTTTCATATGGATGAATCTGCAATGTCCAGGTGAAATTAAGAAGTTATTTAAAAAGCTTGAGCAATGGGAGTGTTTTGTCTGTATTAAACTACACATTTGGCACAAAAAAGGTGATAAAATTATTTTCTTTCCATTCCCCTCTCCCCTTTCCAGCATTGGTCTCATCTTTTTATCAGCTGAAATGGTCTGCTTTAACCAGAGCCTGCCAACACCAGGCATTGCTCCTGGCAGGTGGATTGTAGTATATATTGGAGATTATAAATCATTTTGCCATTCTCAGACAGTTGCAAATTTATCTGCTTACATGGGAGACAACACTGTACAATAACACCT
>VYZW01042615.1:12213-25186 GCA_013401315.1 Balaeniceps rex | reverse complement strand
TGTTATACTTGGAGGAGGTGGAATATGTTGGTTAATGAGCTGGCCACAGCAGCACCTGTAAGTTAAAATTTGAAGCAATTTTAATTACAGTATCTTCAATATTGGATGGTGATTTAAAAAGAGAAAAAAAAAAGAAAAAATCAGAAATTAGATTTTCAACTGACCATGCCTTGCTCTACATGAATCATAGAAACACCTCTTCTAGGTCTTATCTGTTTTATTTGCATACACACATATGCCAGAATTACCAGCCCCCAGGTGTTTCTTAACAAGCAAAGATAAAAAATTTCACTTCACTTCTGGTATACACTTGGAAGCTGTTCTAGGCTAAAAGACAGGGAAGGAGGAAGAACGCAGAACAGGAGCAGTGACCATTTGTTTCTTACTCAGAGGTGACAGCTAGCATGTGACATAAACTGTTATGTTATCCAAACAAGCTGGACCACAATTTAGCTAGCCCATGCAGTACCAGTAATATTAATATTTGGACTAAGAATTCCAGTCCCCCTGTATAGTATTGTTATTGGTAGTATCATACCAACTGTGAAGAATGGTACCACTTCCTTCACAGTGTACATTATTGCATCCTTGCTTTCAGAATTCAGTATGAACTTATGCTCTGGTTTGCGAAGCTAGGAACTAACAACTCACTGCCCCTCCTGCTGCCCAGCCTTATCATCTCTGTATGACATGTCCCATGGCTCTGTACAGATTCCAGTGCAAGCATGTCTTGTACTTTCGCTCCCCTGTCATCTCCCTTTAAGGGCAGTGAGTAAACTGGGTCTCAGTTTCACATATCTAAATACAAATCAAGTCCAGTTTCTTCAGTATTAACTGAAGTATTAACAGTATTATTTCTGTTGGCCAAAACAAAAATTTCAAATGTTACCTGCTAATGTCTTTGTTGTTGGCAATTACATAGATGCATTCTCTTTTTGAAAAGGTCTTCTCTATCCAAGCCTTTTGACCCTTAAAAGGGAGAAAAAATAAGAAGAAATGTACTGAAATATTTCTGTGTGGCAGCTATAGTAACATTTGTCTTCTATTTTCAGCTACTGCTTTTAAAAACAAGCACTGAATTCATAAAATCACTTTTAAACACCAGATACATCTACTCATGAAGCAAGTAGGTGATGTGAATTTTCCATGACTTGGATAAAATTCAAACCTTGAATGTGTGTGTAAACCTTTATGTGCTAAGATGCTGGTCTTGAAGTTACAACGTTTATCTGAAAGTCTACCAAAAAATGCAGCTGCTTCTTCCTACTTTAGTAAACAGTAAATGGACTCAAAGTAGTACAGAAACAAACAGCATAAATTGTGACATAAATAGATTAATAGTATTTACTCCAAATAATACTTTAGTATTGTTCTTTGTATGTAGAAATTGCTTCCCAAAAACTTTCCTTGCTTGATTAATAATCTTCTCAAAATCATTCTGTCCTGTTGTAAATCAAGTTCCAGTCATTCCTAAGGCATCTTCCTCTTAACAAGATGTGTCTTAGGAGGAGGCATTCCTTAAATTGAAAGAACATTTGACAGAAAAAGTACAAACTCTTCAGGCATGGTGTATCTGTGAAACAGGAGGAGGAAAACAACCTTGAAGGCAAAATAAAATTGTGTTGGCCTATTATACTGTGTTTACAAACCAGAAATTAGACCAAGCTCACAGCCATTTTAAAAACAACAGTGTGTAGCCAAGCTAGAACAAAATCATAGATATGTGCAATGTGGTTAGAAAGTCTGTTGCAGAAGTGTAGTCCAGTTGAGTTTGGGAACACTGAAGGGAGTGAGTTCAGAAATAGATGCAGGCCAAAGTTTCCCATAGTTTCTTGCTTGCAGACCCCAGGCCTTTTCTGTTGCTGCAATCACCAACAAGGCAAAGTATCACCATGATTGCAATAATAAACCAACATTTAGTGGTGAATTTTAAAAAAGTGAACTCAAAAGCAGCCTTTTAATTTTAAAGGAATGAAAAATGTTAAAAAACAGTCACGATTTGATGACACTGGTAACTTTGCCTTGCTGATGAAAGCTGCTTCTTCTGAGTTTGAATTAGGGAATGGTGTCTTAATTCATTTTTCAAGTAGCAAGCAAATGTCTTATGTTTTGCTTTAGTTTCCTCTGTGGAAGTGAAATGAAATTTTTGCAGAGACAAAAGCTAAAAATGACACAAGCACTTTCAGGGCGCCTTCAACAAAAAAATGGGCCTTTCCTAGAGAAAGAACTAGAAACCTTGCTGATTTCCTGACTTAAGAAAGTCAACTGCAGATTTCCATCGGATGAATGCTCTGTCAGCCTGTCTGGTAATAGCTTCGAGACTGGACTAGCCCCCTAAGTGCTGCACAGTCTACAGCATGACGAATAGAGGGTGTGGTAGTTCATTTTTTTTTCCTTGTGTGAGGCAAGAGCTGTCTCTGAAGTTCCTTTGTTTGTTGACTTGTTAGTTCCTGTCTGGCTTCTTTGTTTCCTCCATCATGTCTGAAATAATAGGAGACTACTTTAAGTTCCCTTATTGCAAATAATTGCAAATAAGTTGCAAACCCAAGCTTGTACTTCATGAAAAAGCTGTCCATAATCTGTCCAGGTATGTAAACGTTTGCCTCTTTCAGGTGCCTCTGAGCCAGAATGCCTTGACAGTCAGTGGTCTGGGAGACCTTGCACTTCTGCTCTCCACTATAATATACTTACTGATTTACCAAGGCAGAAACACCTCATTTCATTTTAAAAGGACTTGTTCGGGAGCTCATAGCACCACAGAGCGAGGAAGAGTTAAGAACTCATTAGACAAAACTTCATGTAGCTTACAATCTTACTTGCTTCCTGAATGACAAGGCATATATTTCAGGCATTTTAGCATGAAGAGCTTGATTATGCAGCAAATTTAGAAGGAAGAGAGTATTAAATTTAATATCTAAAGGCCATATGACTTGGTCAGCTTTGCTGTCTCGACTCCATACATTCCTCCTTCAAATGAACCTAAAAAGCCTTTGTTCCCAAAAATATTTAAAAGGTTCTTTTTATATGCTTTCTGGTAAGGCTTTTTCAAGATGACAAGTTTTAGCAATAGCATTATTAGAAATAGAGCTCAGAAAATGCTTTAGTTTTATAGCATCACAATCTAGTTATTGATGTGCAGTTCTAGAAAAGTACAGAAGAAAACACTTGACAGGGAGATCCATGAGGCTCTGTGGTATGCAGAGGTGGGTGGTTACATCAAACAAATGCCGTTTACCTGTTCAGAACCAGATTTTGCTAATTCACAGGTATTCAGTCTGTTCAAAATATTCAGAGTGCCAAAAATAGTCTATTTGACTGGAATTACAGTAGTTTTTCAAAATTAATCCAAAACCACAGTGTCCAAATTCACTGCTTTTTCACAACTATGTCCAGTGTTGTTACTTGCGCTTACACACACCCTACTAGCTTATGACCTTTAATGTTATAAAAATGAGCTTAACAGGAATCTGTTACAGAGGTTACATCATTTATCTACTTTTTAAATTATATATTTTCATTTTTTTATTTTAATTAATTTCAGTTTTATTATTATTTTATATATTTTAAACACATTCACTGCTTTCCCCAAAAAAATTTTAGACTTCTGTGTGGTCTCTGATAACTCCTTGACTGAGTGACACAAATGCCCAAATCAATCCCACAGTGCAGGAAACACTCTTCAAAATATAAATGGTAACAGATGCTGCACATTTAACTGTTCTGTAGAGAATACTGGAAAATGCAAGCTAGAAATATCAAAACAGCTTGGATTTTTACATCATGTCATTGAGTACTGCTTTACCTTATTCCTCACAGCTTACCAAAGAACAGAGTTTCTTTTGCTATTTTGTCTGCTTCATTGTAAAAACAGTTAATTAACCACTGGATTAAGTCACAGCTTTAATATCTGTGTTTGGAAGGAAGCCTTTGCATCTTGGTATCTAAAATGAGCTCTAGCTCTCAGCTGTGCAGTCGTTCTTAAAACCCCTCTCATAGGAAGTCTGTTATCTACTGCTACATTGAAAAAACCTTACATACTCACACCTAAAAACATCATTAGAAATATCAGTCACTATAGGCACTACAGTTGGACAACACATTATGCTCTACTGGCTTGTTTTTCTGTGCTAATGACAGGAAGGCAAAACCAGGCATTACAGAAATAAAACCTCAGCATATTTGGTCAGCCTTTGAAGTTTCACTGCTTTTGTCTATTTAATCTGCTTAACCAAAGCTTCATTACAATCCAGTGCAAATACTTGAGCAGAAACATTCACTGTCAGAAAACGGGCACTTTCCCCACTTATTTGATACAGATTCTGTACATTTCTCTATCTGGATTGAAATTTATTTGGTTACTTGAGGAAAAATATAAGCATGCATACTGTCTATTTTAAGTTTGAAAAAAATAAGCACTTTTTAACTGCCTTGGAATGGATGAATTGTTAAGGGACTATGACAGATCAGCTACAGTTTTCAGACCAACAGCCAGTGGGAGTATTAGGCTGACAGACAAATAGTTGCTGCCAGCAAGATTATGGCACTAAAAAACACTGTACGTTTTCCATTCACCTCCAAGAAACACAAAAAAAGCAAGATCCCAACTTGTTGATAGTAGTGAAGTTCAAACCTGCTTATTATTGCAAATCCTGAATGTGCTAATCAGAATTCCATTTTGAAAAAACACATTTCAGATGTTCAGTGGCATATTTGTTCTCCTTTACAAAAACTGACAACAGATGTCCTAAATTGTGATAAAAACAAAACAAAAAAACCCCACTGCTAGTTCTTGGTCTTCAGCCTAGAAATCAATATGTTGCTGAGAAACAGTATTAATTAATACTGGGTTTATATTATTCCACTTTATGGATTTGTTAGTTCTCTTTAGCATTAAAAGAAGGTATCCTCCTGCAGAAAGGCATAGAAATCAGTGTTGTTGGTTTGGAAATAATGAGTTAACAAAATCAAGACCCTAAATGAATAGTCACCTTTCTAATATAGCCATTAATAAACACAAGAATTAATTCTACAAAGACCAGTTGTCCTTTGACTATCACAAACGAACTACACTATTTGCCAAGAAACATGCATTTCTAGGGCTGCAGACATGCAGTAACTGAAGAGAGGATTTTCTCTCACCACCACACACAGACAATTCCAGTTTGCTGCTAAATTAACATTAAATTTTATGTATTTTATTTCATATATAACCAACCATTCAATGAACAAGTACTGGGCCTGAATTTCAGGCTGTACCAAAACAGCCCGCAGCTCTGTTTCACTGCAGCTTCAAGCAAGAGCAGCAGGTGGGCTCTGGACCAATGCACCTCTGGTGAAAATCGAGGGTGGGAATCAACTCAGGAGAGCAAAGCCACTGGAAATGTCATGCTACAAACTCTTACACACCATTGTGCCACCAGAAGCTGTGAATTTTAGTTGTCATATACCTCTGCAGGATAGCAGCAGTATTTAGTGTCTGTGAATAATCATAATGATAAAACTACCACCAAAGGAAGTGGAAGAATTTGGGAGGCGAAAGGGGGGCAGGGATGAGAGGCATTGTGTCGTTGGAGCACATCCAAAGCCCAAACTCAACAAGACCTAAAGCCAATATAGTCAGCCCTCTCAACTGCCATGATCCCCAAAGAGAGATGCTCCATGCGACAGGAGCCCTCTTTGCTGGAGGGCTTGGCATGCTTGACTCAGTCACAGGATGGGATGGGGCTTTGGCCTTACCTTGCAACTAGAGAACATCCACTGTAGCACAGCTCTTTGGCACCTGGAGCCCTACTAAAGAGCACACGCTCCCCAGCTGCTGCACTCCAGTGAGGCTTTGCCTGTACCAGGCACAGCTGGTCAGCAGACAAGCGCGCGTGCAAATAGCAGTGCTTGGTGCATGGAGCCATGTACAGGGATCAGACGCAGAGACAGTGCCTGGCACACAGATGCAATGGGGGAGTAGGCAGGGGACCAAGCGAATGTATGTCATGCATAATACAGGGTTTGACAAAGCTGTTCAGGCTAAATCAAGCACAGAATACTACAAAAATGGAGCTGGCTGGGCAGCAATGTGGAATAATACAAATTACTTTCACCAACATCTTGTTAAGATGTGGATTGATTATTGTCATTTTGGAAACATTCAGCCATAATCCTGTTCACACCATCTTACCAACATTTCTTGGTAATCCTCCTTTAGCTTGCAGTATGCTGCAAAAAGTGCTATCACCAGGGAAGTCAAATGTCAACTGTGTTGCCCAATTATTTAATTAGAATGCTCTACAGAATTAAACTGGGATATTTATGCCAGATTTGAGCAAAGAGATGTTTGCTTTGATGAGATAGTGAGAGAAAAAAGTAATCTTGAGGTGGAACGAAATTCATACCGTGAGCATGTGCATGGTGTGTGCACAAGTCATTCACTGTGTAAACAAGTCCAGAGACTTTTATAAATGCTATGTAGGTAATCATATTCAGTTGCTGCTACTTGAGAGAAAACAAATAAGAACTCTGCCCAATAAACAACTGGGAGAAAAAAGAAAAGAAATCTTTATATCAGCAGAATCCCTGTTATCTGGAACTTAAAAACTGATACTAGAAAGATTTTTATTTTGCATTGCCTTTAAATGCAACATCCCAATTACACTATCCATCATTCTTCTTCACTTCGAAGGAATAGTTTTTCCAAGTGCCCAACTAATCAACCTTTCAGGTGATTAGTTCTGTCCAGAACAATTGTTCTCCCAATAACAGCGTTCTCGCTTGGAGAAAAATACTCCAAACTATGTGACGAATGTTAATAGCCAATTTTGTAGCCACTCATGAACTGGTAAGATTTTACTGGAAAGTTGTTCATTGCTAAGAAATACAGGGCAGAAAACCATAATGCTATTTTAAATTTGTGTTATGTCACTAGGGAGCCAGAGCCACGAACAATGTCCCCAACTACAGAACACGTTGACAGCCTGTGAATCTAAACTAAATTTCCAAACCCCTAGTTTGCATGAGTTACATAAAAAAGTTATTTGTACAACTGATAATAGATTTAGCAATTATTAGAATATGGAGCACCAAACAATATCCAATAGAAAGAGGATCTCTTATATTGTTTGCCAATAAGTTTTTGTAGGGATTTGTAACAGTTGTAAGACTCTTTCAAATAAAAGCCTATTTCCTCAAGACAATTCTTATTCTCATTCCACTGTATTTTTCACATGGTTGAACTTGAACCCATGCTCTTGTAGCAACCTTGTCAGGGAACCATTTGCTCTGTGGTTGAGACTAACACACAACAGGCAGGATGGCAGTGTCAGTAAGCAATGTTGTTATTTCAAATTGAGGCCAGAAACCACTCCCACCTTACTACCAGTAAGTAGTGCTACGCTGCACAGAGAGCTGTAATGAGCTTTCATGCCTTCATTTTGCTTTCTGTTCCTGACCTGCTGGTGAGACATGCAGCAAACATCCACTGGAAACAAGAGGAATAATTTTCTCTCCACACTCATTTACTTAGGGACACAGTCTACAAAAGGAAGTAACAAGCTCTCCTTTCAAAGTTAACACAAATCTGCTGCATCTCTTAGAGATACACAGCTCTTCCCCAGAGGCTGAGAGATATTGAAAAACAGCTACAGCCTCAACACCACAGCAGACCTGGCTTGCTCTGACATGGTTGGATTATCCAGCTCCAGCACAAAGTCCATGGAGGCACATCAGTAAAGTGTGTCGGATGAGCTCAGACACCCTACTGAGAGGCAGGGAGAGCTGCTTGGGCACAGCTCAGCATGAATGTTAACTATACAGCTAATGCAACTAAAATAAAGCGACCAAAGAACCATTTAGAGCATACTGCAGGACAGCTTGGCTCAGTGCTTGCCTGCAGAGAATGTACGTTGTGTAGTTTTGCAATGGAGAAATCCTTTCTGCATGGAATGCAGAAAGAAACTCACTGACCAGGTTACACCCCACACCTACCACATTTTAAGGTAGCAAAAGCCATTCCTGCAAGAGCTCAGCCCCATCTCAATTTCAGGGAAGAGATTTTCTAAGAATGTTAACAATAATGTATAATCTTCATTTGCTACCTATTCCAGTTCTGTTATTAACTTGCCAAATCCTCCTCTTGCTTTTAGCCCTTCTGTTCTAGATGCTAGGGAGATGAGGAACACAAATATGTATCTGTACTGAGCCTCCTTTCTGAGACCTGTTTTGGATTTTTTTCACCAAAAAAACCTTCAGCCTGCAGACACTCCATATAGCCAGTTTTACTCCAAGATCTTAATGAGCGGCAGAGTTACAACAAACACAAACCAAGATGCGAGGATGGGAAGTGTTGAGCAACTTTATCTATGGGTAGAGGAGTCAACCCTGCCTACAAGTAACCGTTCTCAAGAGGCCGAATATAGCAGAGTGGATGAGGAAGCAGCCTCTAACATGATGCTAACCAAAGTAGCCTGATAATTAGTAGTTTTTTCTATAAGATAATTTGTTAGTAATTTTTATTTGAAGATATAAGAGGATCCTGGTATCTAGCCCTGAGAAGGCTCAGGAATTATTTTTGTACTGTAACAATTACCTGCCCTGTCTAACATAAAGACTCTTTGCTAGAGTCTTTGCTGGTTTTGCTAGACTCTTTGCTGGTTTTAAAGGAAGTCAGGAGGCTTCCAGATTATATGCATGTGGGACATTTCTCTTAAACTACTCTTAACTATGAGCCTTTAACACAGGCTATTCTGACCTGAAATAGAAAAATGCTATTATCATGAAAACCCATGTGATTCAACACCCTCAACAGCAGATCTTCTTTTGTGAAATTCATCAATACTTACAAAAACATAACCAACATAACAAGGTACTTCCCTCATTACAAAACTAAGCCTATGAATAGTTCCACCTAGAACTACCCACGTGCTTAACTCTCCTGGTTATTTGTGGTTTAGAAAACTCTGTCAATAGATGTTAATTATGCATGCAAACAAAGACAAACCTGCACTTAGTGATGCAGATGCAAAAAACATTGAATTGGACCACCATATTGCCTCTATCTGAGAGAGATCTGGGTCATTTGAGTCCACATTATTGACTATTAGAGTAGAAATGATCAAAAATGTGCTGCTTGGAAAAAAGGTTAAAAATATAAGCACTTCTTTGATGTAAGAGTTTATAAGCTACTAGTTCAGAGATAACTTCTATAAAACTTCTGGTAAGTCAGTTAGACTTGCTGATTTTTCATACATGATGTAATAGTATGGTTTGAGACCTTATTATCGTTTTTCTTCAAGAAATAGGGCAAACCATGAATGAAAAACATTTTAAGAGAATGACTACATGTTGTGTGAGATACTACTTATCTATGAGACTTTGTTCTAAATGTACAGTTCTAATTACTACTACTTGAAATGCAGAGCGCGCTGAACAGGTAGGCTTGGAGAATTTATTATTCTGACATTTTCAAAATGTAAAAGAAAGCAACTATTTAAGGCATACTGCTAGGCATGTTAATAAAACACACTTCAAAATTACTACAAAGTAGAATTTCTATATTCACCATATGATACAATACATGCCTATCTCAGAAGTCTCTAAAATCTGGAGATGCTGAACAAATACGTATTTTGAGAAAAGATAATGTAAATATTTATTCTCTCTTCTGCTTTCTGTAAATATGCACTTTTTTTGCAAATATATATGTAATATACTACTTAGCCAATCTGTCCCTTAAGAAATTAACATTAGTTTGCAGTACATGCAGTTTTCCTGAAAGCAAGATTCTCCAAGTAGAATTCTGTTCAACAGTTTGAGCTGTTGAAAATTTGCAACTTGCTGTGCCTAATTTTACACTCAGCAAAGCAATTCTTTTTCAGGCCTTAGCTAATACATGAGCTTTAACAGAATATGCCACAATCAGCTGCATTTTATACCCTGCTGCTTTCTGTCATTTTCAAAAAACAAAGAATGTCCAGCTAATTTAACTCTTGGGCTGCAGGGTTTGCACAAAATTATTCCTGATAATCTTTTAGAAATCATTACAAAAGCATTGGAACTCAAGGGTTACATTATTTCCTGGAGACGCTAAATACGTACGTTTAAAATATTGTATTATATATACCTGAGAGTTCCCAACATTCACTGGGACTTTCTGAAAACTTGAGTACTTCAGGACTGAAATAATTACAAAGGGCAAGGGCAATGGGAGATTTCAAATGAGTTTATAGAAAAAAACAGTTTTCAGAAACTTTGGTCCATCTTCTTTTCAGTCCTTACGCATCTAAAACCCTCGAAGCTGTGAGTGAAGAGAATTAATAGGCACCATAGAACCAGAAAACAGTACCTCCAGTGATGTTCTTGGACTTTTTTTTCATGGTGTGCAACACATTGTTCTTCTCTAAAGAGAGAGAAGAATACATCTGCCTTCAACAGCTCACGATACAATCCAGGAAACCCAGCACAGGAAATACTCTGCCTGTACTGATATACAGTATCATTTACAGTCGTCAAATATTATGTGTAACTCATTAACGTATTTGGTGTTAAAACGTGAGCCACAGTCTACCATTTGAATTAAAATGATAGTGGGGAAAAATTATGATAAAGGTTTCAGTTTACTGGTTTAATCCATTATCAAAAACAGGGAAGAAAAATTTTAAAGCCTGAATTAGGGAAGTTAAAGGACACTCAAACAGGCCAGAAGCCGTGTTCATGGCTGTCTCTGGCTTGATAGGGGAATACAAGGATACACCCTCTTGGAGCTACTGTTACTCTGAGATGTCCCCCCTCAAGACCCCAACTGCACTACAGCAGGTGTAGGAATGACACAAGAGTGAAGCATCATTCTTTGGAGTTGTGATTTGAAGAGCTGGGGGATAACAAGGGCCAAAACTAAGCTTCCTTGGCTCCTCAATCATTTGAAAGATTGGTATGTGAATACTCAGGGATCACATGTAGGTTGGATCATGGTGAGGGAGTTCTCATAGAGACTTCTCACCTCAGAGCTCAATATGCTTCATGGCAGAAATGCATTACTTCAAATTACAACAGTAGCATTGTTGATACAAATGTGATGGGGCTGCTGATGTTTGTTGTAAGTCTTTCACTGGGAAACCCCCTTTACTGGCAAACCTCAGTGGGGTAAGGAAAAACACCATAAATTATGCCCTTTTCTGTTCTAAGACTTCCATAATACCTGACCTACCATAAGACCTTGATAAACTCAATTGAAAACAAACACAGACAGAAAGAGGCTTGCTTATCAGAAGGCTTGTTGCCAAAAGTGAATTCCAGAAAGTATTACTGGCTAATTTTAAAAACTGAAAACAACCCCAAACCAAAGCAAAGTCCCAACCTACAAAACAAAAAAAAACCCCAGAACTCCATCTCCATTTGCCGCAGAGGTAGCTCTAAACTAGCATTCAAAACACTGAAATATGTAAGATATGTTTTCACCTAATCTCTCTTTTCCAGCATTTCTACATCTTATTACAGCATACTCAAGCAATTTTCTAATTTTGAAATGTTTTGAGACACCTTTTTTGGACTTGAAAACTCATTTTGTCTTCTTGCCATTAGTACTTCAGGTTTCACGTCTTTCAAAATAAAAATCTAGGAAGTAGTCTAATCAGAATACTGTCATTCCAACTGAGTTATCTTTCTCCAATCAANACTCTGAAACACTTCCAGCATTTCTACATCTTATTACAGCATACTCAAGCAATTTTCTAATTTTGAAATGTTTTGAGACACCTTTTTTGGACTTGAAAACTCATTTTGTCTTCTTGCCATTAGTACTTCAGGTTTCACGTCTTTCAAAATAAAAATCTAGGAAGTAGTCTAATCAGAATACTGTCATTCCAACTGAGTTATCTTTCTCCAATCAATCATAGGTCACTATACAGCTCTTCAGCGCAAATTTCAATTATGCATATCGATGCTAAAAAAGGTAGCAAAGCAGAAGATGATCAGGAACGAAACGAAAAATCATTTAAAATCATGTCCTACCTGCTTGTCACTGGAAGTGTTTCAGAGTTTGGAAAGATGAATTACATCTAGAATAAATAAATTGCATTTAACTCTGAGCTTCTGTCCCATCTTTCTGTTTATTGTTCAGACTTCTCATTCATCTTACTGTTAGGACTTCCCGTCTCTCTGAAGTTCATGAGAATTCCCAAGGAGATGGGTTTCCACCACTTTAAGAAGAGAATCTCATATGATAAGCATGTGAGCAGCTTCTTTGTTCAAACCAATCTCATGACTCCCTTTGAAGGTAATCCTTTAGAAGTCTCATGACCCATCTCCCTGCCCAGAGGGTATTTTCATCTCATGGTGGAACAAGGCACAACAAATCTACTTTGATAGTGCCCAAATCTCCAATTTGTTAAACCTCCTTTCCTCTCTTCAAACAGTGGATGCACTTGCTGTAAAAATGCCGGCACTGCAGAAAGGCTAAAGCAGGAGCTGAAACTTTTAATTTGAAGTATCCCCTCCCTCCTGCTAAAATATCAATNGAGAAACAGCAATGGGGTATGGAAGAATTAGACATGCCTCTGGAAAACTACAATGCCAAACAAATTTTGGACTTCATTTCTGTTTGAGGAAATGGTAAATTTTGAAGAAAGCAAGACACTAGTAAGAGAGCACAAAGTCAAAGAAAGTAAGCAACTAAGTCCATTGTGGAGCACAGCACTCCATTAATAATGGAAATACAGAACATTCCTTCATTTAGGGAATTTTTTACTTGAAGCCTTCATCCAAAGTTCACTAAATTTAATGAGAGACTTTCCATCAATGTATTCAACAGACACCGAAACAGGGCATATCACAGGTGTACTCCACAGTTGCATAAATTTCTTTTTCTGTGCTTTCAAAATCATGTTGCTAGTTCTGACTTCTGAAATCAAATCAAGCTTAAGTTCCAGTTGTTGCAGAAGCTGTCTGATACCCTGTTCAAGCAAAGGGATTGTCTCAAAGCCACTACCCA